>PVIH01005941.1:0-117292 GCA_004025045.1 Sigmodon hispidus | reverse complement strand
AACAAGCTTACAATCCCACCAACAATGGAGGAGTGTTCCCCTTGCTCCGCATCCTCTCCAACATAGGCTGTCATCTGTGCCTTTTATCTTAGCCAATCTAACAGGTGTTAGGTGGTATCTCAAAGTTGTTTTGATTTGCATTTCTCTGATGGCTAAAGATGAAGAGCACTTTTTCAGGTGCCTTTCAGCCATTCGTAGTCTATTGTCCTGTCTAAACTTAGGTTAGACAAAATTAAAGTCTTGAAGTTCTACTCCTAAATGAGTAGCTACTGGCATTTGATAGCCGATGTGACTATCAAGAGTGTAATTCCATGCTGGAGAGATGGCTCAGCAGTTAAGAGCACTGACTCTTCTTCCAGAGGACCTGAGTTCGATTCCCAGCATCCACATGGCAGCTAACAACTGTCTGTAATTCCAAGATCTGACACCCATACACAGTTATACATGCAGGCAAAACACTGATTCACATAAAATAAAAACAAGTATTTTTTAAAAAGGAGTGTAATTCCTAGTAGGTGGACCACTCTCTAGGGTATGCTCCACACCAAGGAGTGGGCAACACAAATTGAACTCCATGGGCTTAAGAAAAGAGAAATAATCCAAAATTGATTAAGTAGGGTAGAGATGTGGAAGTGGGTTTGGGACAGTAAATATGATCAAAATATATTGTATAAAGTTCTCAATGAATAATGAAATACTATTTTTTTTTTAGAAAGTAAATACAAGCCATCCTGTTCAGGGAGTTTTCCTTGGTTATAGGTGTATTTTGCTAAAGGATATTAGTGATAATAGTTGTAATGATTATGTGTCTATGTGAAATATCTAAAGATTACCTTATTTAATACCAAGATTCTTAAATTTATTTTGCAAATTTTTCAAAGCAATTTGTAGCCTGCTATTTGCCAAGGTGTGGACTGAAGGTGAGAATTTCCCTCAGCCCTTGTATGGAAACACTTTTGAATTCATTTCCTTGACATGAGATTGCTTTCCCCAAAGCAATTTTGGAGGGAACATTAAGTGCTATAGAACTGGAATTGGAAAGCTGAGCCCCACAAAGTGTTTTTAATCAGAGCGATGTGGGAGCACATTTAATCATTGTGTAATAGTAGACTTTAAAGAAGTAACACTTTAAGAGACATTAGGTAAAGTTAATTTAAACTGAGTCCTCTTTCTCCTTTTATATTTGGCTTTCCATTTTGGAAATGTTTGGCCATTAAACATAATATTTCTAGTTTTGGTAATTATTCTGCAGCCTATCTCTACCACTCTGTCCCCAGCAGCATCATTCCCCAGAACTCTAAGTGGAAATTCACTTGATTTGGGTTTTGTCCTTGCAAGTTATAGTTGTCTCTGACAATTCCCTTTTCAATTGAGAAAAGTCAGAATGGTGCTATGTATTTTCAGTCATATTCTCTCTGGTATCAAATGTCACAGCTCAGTTGCGTGAAGGTTTATTTGTATTATAACAGCATTTCCTTTAGAGCTCAAGGGAACTCTATCTCCAAAATCACTTGTCTGTAAGAACTTGAGGGAGAATAACTTGACCTTTTAAAAAGTAAACTTTCCAACTCAGCATCTCCCTCTGGATCTAGCTCTTAACAATGGCTGTATGTGTGTAGGGGTGTGTGTGTGTCTGTGTGTGTGTGTGTATTACTCAAACTTTTTTATGTTAATGTGGATTCTGATTCTTCAAAGTGATACACTAAGCCTCTAATTTCTCAGAGCAAGTTTTTGTTGCTTGTGATAAGTAAACTACAAATAGTTGTTAATCTTGAAATCACAGTGTATATGTTCCATTTCATATTTTTCCCTCCCTATTTCAGCTAAATCAATTGTTTTGCATACCTTCTCAGAGAAACAACTAAGGTGACTAACTGCTTTACTCCACATTTTTCCTGTTATCATAAAATACCACAGAGTGGACAATTCACAATGAAAAGAAGCTTGTTTTTTTGCAGCTCTGGAGTTTGAGCAATCAGATATCAAGATGAGGTTTTTGGTGAGGGTCTTTTTTGCCATGTTATAGCAATGGAGATTGTATCACCTGGTGAAAGAGACTGAGTAAGCTCAAATCTCTGTTCTTTTTCTTGTAAGACCACTAATATTGTAATGGGGACCCAACTCTTATGACTTCTAACCCTAGTTACCTTCCAAAGGCCCACCTCCATATACTGTTAAGATATTAACTGCTGAATAAATTTTTAGCAGAAGAATTCTGAGGAGCATATTAAAACCACAGCACAAACTTTTCTACTTGCTTAGTATTTTACGTGTGGGAATAGGTTCTAACACAGGGAACTCTCTGTGATAAAATCAGAAAATTCCCAGGCAAGCCTGGACATGTTGATCACCTTAGGCAGAACTCATACGTGATACCTCTCATCCTGAAAATTTTTTTCTAAACTCTGAGTTCACCGAAAACAAGTATCCTTAAAGGCAAAAGAATAGAGGGGTACTATGATTATATATATATTTGAGTATAACACACATATAAAACTTTACAAATCCTACATTTACAGCTCTACTAGCTTTCTCCAAGTGATCACATACATATAAGAAGACATATCCATATCAAGAAAGAGAATGTTTCCTGACTCTCAGAAGCTTCCTTGCATGTGTTGTTCTCTTGAATAACCATTATCCTGACTTAGAATATTTCAGATTAGTTTGGCTTGTATGAAATCATATAATTAATACTCTTATTTCTAGTTTCTTTCATTTGTCATCATGTTTATACAATTCATCTGTGTTGTTGGTGTCATTTACTTTGTTCACTTGTGTTACTGTATAATATCCCATTGTATAACTATACCACAATTTATTTATCTATTCTATTTCTGATGGACATTTGGATTGTTTCCATTTTGAGGCTATTGTGAACTGTGCTACTGCATATGCATATTCTATGAATAATTTTTGATGATAAGGAGAGAGGGGGTGCATATTTGGCAGAGTCTAAAGGACACAGAAATATTCAAGGGAGTCAGCACAAAGTATATATAGGAAGAATAAAGCTGAGTTATGAATAGTTTCACCTCTCAATCCTGTGACCCAAGCAGAAGATAAAGGCAAACGATTGTTGTATGTCAAAGGAAATTCATATTTTAACAACAGACCAATCAACCATGAATAACTGAAGGCAAAGAGTTACACACAGTTACCCAGTGAGACGAAGGCCACAAACTTACAGATTGCCAAATATTCCCCAAACTCTACTTTAGTATCAACTACAAGTTTAAGATGTTTCACCAAATCATCCTTGGGTTCCATAATTTACTAATTTTTGTAAAGTAACAGAACTCACTGAAATGGCTCATACTCAGCCTCATTTGTTATAAGAAATTGACATAGTATAATCAACCAAATAAGGCAGTGTGAGAATGTTCAAAATACTTTCCAACATGAAGTTTCCACAGCTGACAGCACACACTGACGTCAAAAAATAATCAGAGTATTGCCAGTTATCAACTCAAGACTATTTTCTGAACTTTGGTGACCAAAATTTCTATTGGGATTGTATTATACAAATATGACTTGATAAAGTTAAATGAAATCTCTAGCCTCCACACCCTATCTCACTGTCCATCATTTCTATTTGTTTAGCCTCCAAAGAAAGACTATCTAATGTGACATGCCACATCATGAACTTATCTCCTTAGCATAGATAAACAGTTACAGCCCACAAAGACCATCATGGATAACAAAAACACTTCCATCACTCTGGAAATTCCAAGCATTTATTTTACCTCTTGGAGTCAGGAAAAAAAGCAGACTATTCCTTTGGAAAAGTCAAATTCTTAACTACATAGGGCCCTTCCCCACTTTTTGATAAGATGCCTAGATTCTCCTATAACAGTAAGAAGGTAGTTGTTGCAGTAATTATTGAGATTATCTCTTCAGTGGTTTTGCAGACTCAAAAGAGAATTAGAATTGATTGGTGAAACACAATGCTTGAATATATGAGACATCAGGACAATATTTTGCAATACAATCAGGGTGTTTTTATTAGTAGTAACTCCTTTTCACTTCATAGCTCTTTTTTTTTTTAACAACAATGAACAGAAATACAGATGATAATCATTTTGTGCTGCAAAAAGGGTTCTGAAGCCTTCTGCAGAGATGTTGTTTATAAGAGAATATGTTTTCTTTTTTAGTGGGGGTTTGAATATCAAAACCAAGGCCCAGAAGGTTTTATCCTAGACAGGGAAAGATCTAGAAAAAGACCAGACCAATCAGTGGTGACTAAACCTATGTAAAGAGACTAGCAAAGAAAAGAGTCAAAAGAGAAAATTAAATACAGAAATGTGTTCATGAGACAGATTCCTATTCCCTAAAAGCACTCTCTACCCCTGCATAGGCAAAGAGAATGAAAGGTCAGAAGCTCAGCTGAGAGTGTTTATATAGTAGAGACTCTCAGTACCACATCTTTTGACCTTTATGCTTCATCATTTCACTGTGTTCTCTTCACTGACCTATACCTTCATCTATGAATCTAAAGGTCCTGCCACCTCCCCACCACTAACAATAATTCTGTATGATTCAGAGGTTAGATGTGCCAAGAATCAAATCTGAGAGCAGTCTTACATAATACCTTATTATAATTATACTCCCCATTAGAAGTTATATGGCTTTATTAAAACTCTATGTCCTTACATTTTTTGTGGGATAATTCTGAAATATATGTTTAATGTTTTTCCTCCAGAGCTTTCAGAGCTTTCCCATTGTGTTAATCTCCAAGCATTCATTTAATAGCTGGCTAAATAATATACCTTTGATGACTTCCTGAAGAATGGGCAGTGATAAGCAGAAAGTTTGTACAGCTTCAGTTCATGACAACTAAATTGCATTACACTCAGAACATATATCCTTATGCAAGTGGTTTGTGTGTCTGTCACATCAGTACTTACATCGTGGTCAGGACCTACTTTAAAGATGCCTAAATTGAGGGATAATTTTTTAAAAGAATTTAATTTCTCTCTCTCTTTGTATGTATGTATGTTTGTGCCACTTGTGTGTGGGTACTTCTGGAGGCCAGAAGAGGGCATCAGGTTCTTTGGAGCCCATATTGCATGTGTTTGTGGGTCGCCTATGTGAGTGCTGAAAACTGAACTTGAGTCCTCTGAAAGAGGCACAAATGTTCTTAACTGCTGAACCATTTTCTTACTCCAGTCAAAATGGCTAAGATCACAGAAAAAGGACAGTAAAAGCTAGTGTGAATATGGGACAAGAAGAACACTTACTCACTGTTGCTGGGAGTGGAAATTGGTACATATATGATGTAAAATAGTGTAAAAATTCTTTGAAAAGCTAGAAGTAGATTATAATCTAATCATACCATTATTGGGCATATTCCCAAAGTATACTATATCCTGCTACAGAGATACATGCTCATTCATTTTTAATGCTGACCTATTCACAATTGCAAGGAAATGGAAATAGCCTAAATGTCCACCAGCTGATAAATAAATAATAAAAATGTGGTACATGTACACAATGGATTATTATTCCATTGTAAAAAATGAAATTATCAAATTTGCTGGTAAATGGATAAAACTGTAAATAATCATAAGGTGACCCAGATTCAGATAGACAAAAGCTCCACAGTCTCTCTCTCTTACATATTTGTATACATATATATGCTATGTTTGAATCTTTGGATGTGTTTTTAAACTTTTTGTTTATAAGTTTTTTTTAAAAAAATTATATACAACCACAGTTTCCCATTCCTCCCCTCCTCCCACTCAGCCCTTAGCTTCCCTCCTCTCCATTTCTCCATCCAATCCTCAGAGAGAGTAAGGCCTCACATGGGGTGTTAACAAAGTCTGGCACATCAGCTTTAGGCAGGAACCCTTTCTGTATCAGGGTTGAGCAAGGTATTCCTGTATAAGGAATGGGTTACAAAAAGCCAGTTCCTGCACTAGGAATAAATTCTCCTCCACTGACAGAGACTTCACAAATTGTCCATGCCATTCAACTGTCATCCACATTCAGAAGGGTCAATTCAGTCCTATGCAGTTTCCCTAGCTGTCAGTTCAGAGTCATTGAGCTCCCAGTAGCTTGGGACAGCTATCTCTGTGGGTTTCCCCATCATGATCTTGACCCCTTTGCTCATATAATTTACCCTCCTCTTTCACTGGACAGAGAGCTTGGCCCAGTGCTTAGCTGTGGATTTCTGTAATTAGTTCCATCCTTGATGAAGGTTCTATAATGACAGGGTGGTCATCAATTTGCTTATAGGGGAAGGCCAGTTCAGGCACCTTCTCCACTATTGCTTGGAGTCTTAGCTGGGGTCATGTCAATGGGTTCCTGGGTATTTCTCTAGCATCAGGTTTCTCCATAACCCCCAAAGGGTTTTCTCTATCAAGATATGTTTCTTTTCTCTTCCTCTCCGTCCTATCCCATGTTTCTTCCTGTTTTCTTCCCACCTCTTGTTACCTCTCCCCCCATGCTCCCAATTTGCTCAGGAAATAGATCTCTCTGTGTTTCTGTGAGTTCAAGGCTAATTACCAAATAGTAGTAGCCTACACCTTTAATCTTAACCTGGATGGGATACAACTGGGCAAAGAAGGTATTTAAGGCAGGCATAGGAAGACAGATGAGGCATTAGGAGGGACCTGCAGTGAGGCTGAGGAAGCTGGAAGATAGCTGGGCGAGATTTCACTGTGGTGTTTTTTTCTTTGCTATTTCAGCCTTTTCCCAATATC
Organism: Sigmodon hispidus; assembly: GCA_004025045.1. Taxonomy (NCBI): domain Eukaryota; kingdom Metazoa; phylum Chordata; class Mammalia; order Rodentia; family Cricetidae; genus Sigmodon; species Sigmodon hispidus. Next base: position 110,588 of record PVIH01005941.1, on the reverse strand, counting down.
TGGCTCTGAGTTTCTTTTAGTACAACCAGAATTCATGCAACAATGAGTAAGGATCACTAACACTAAAGACTCATGAGCATGCCTATGGAAACCTACTACTATAGAAGCTTCTTGCATCATTTGTATAAGCATTTATATAAAAACACTTTAAAGTAAGTTATTCTATATAAGGGGACGCCATCTCCCACAGATACTGTAGGCTATTAACTAAAAAGCCCAGTGCCAAACAAAGGTTACCCACTTTTGCTTAATCAGTGGGGTCCCATAGACCTCCCCAACACTACAGGCTGTTTTTATTATTTTTGATTACCTTCCAGAACTTGATGGCAAGACTCTATTTTTAAAGGTACATACTTGTGTCATAGAACCTGAAGAAATCAAGCTGGTATTGATCTAGAAGCTTTATCTCTACTGGCTAGTTTTCATAGTACTGAAGGGTTCTATGAATGATATTGGGGAAATAGTAATCAATAGTTTTACCCAACTATGAGCTCTGCAAGCTACAATAACAACTGACCTGGCAAGATAGACTCACAGATGTAATAATGGCAAGATTTTCATGAGAGTAGCCAATTGCTTACTAATTGGATTTAAAGCCTGATCCTCAAGACATATCTTATGACAGGTACTATTAACTAATACAAAAAAAACCTATGGATAACTAGGCCATAAGAGAGATTCTAACACAATTACTAAATTGACATACTAATTAACTGCTCTCTAAATTCTTTTGGGTGTGTGTGTGTTTTTTGAGATAGGGTTTCTCTGTGCAACAGTTCTTACTGTCCCGGAACTCACTTTGTAGACCAAGTTGGCCTTGAACTCTGTCTGAGATCTGCCTGTCTCTGCCTCTTGAGTGCTGGGATTCAAGGCATGGGCCATCATGCCCAGCTAAATTCTTATCTTTATACACACAGATGGAAACAACACTTAACCTTCATTAAAGGAAATTGTTTTTGTGGCAGATGGTAAATTTGTAGAGAATAAGTGACTATGAAATGCTAATCCCTAAACAGGACATTTATATGACACCATGTCTCTTTAAAGTTCAGGAATTATTGTCAAAGAGGTGGTATATTGATTGTAAGCCAGAGGTAGTGGACAACTTCAGTGAAAGTGTTATCTAGATATGATAAGACAATTGCATAAATGAACCCTCAGTGCCTGTGACTGCACATAAGACCTGTACTGGATCAATCTGGACAGAAATCCCAGCATGGATAGGTGAGAAGCTCATAAAATTCCATTCATAGCTGAAGAGATATTGGCAATTAATGACTTCTGGCAGATGGAAAGTCAATTTTCTTCAGGGACACATGGTCTCTGAGATGCTATCCATGTTCTACACTCATGCATGTATAAATAGCACTTAGTAGATTTAGTATGTTTGACAGATGAGAATTGGGGAGGTGTTGGAGGGGAGGAAATGGGAGATGGATCTGATAAAAATATATCATATATGTGTATGTACTTTTCAAACAATAAAAAGGAAGTAAAGCCTAAAGGGGAAATATTTCTTTTTAATTAGCTCAAAAAGAAAGGAAAAGGGGAATGATGGTTCCTTGTATACTTGTTTAATTGCATTGTCATTCTTTGCAGTACATTATTTCATTCATAGCATCATACATACCTGCAGTCCAGAATGCCCTTATATGCTTGATTTATTATTTTGTAATCTCATATTTAGTGAACATTATTTTTCATAAGATTCTTCCATATACCCTAGGTCAAGTAGATTTTAAAAGTAAATAGTTTAACATTTCTTTCTGATTTGGCCTTGTGAATTTTGAAGTTAAGATCTTTAATTAAGTATCTCATAAAAGAATGCTTATATTCCAATGTGTCAGAAACATTTTTCCAGTCCCTAGGCAAAGATCAGACCAAGGAGATCCAGTTTATTATAGGTAGATAGTTCTATTTATACCAATGTGGTAACCTAATTTTGTATATTCTATTTTAACTTTTTGACAAAGGACAGAGAATTTCCTTCCTAGTGAACACCTTTCTTTAAAGATACTAAGTCCAGTTTCTGAACTTGATTTGCTTCTTCATCTTGAATTCCAGAGATGGTTTTGTGACAGTAGTATAGCCCTGGAGATGTGTACCTGTGTCCAGTAGTCCAAAAACTGGTTTTCATTCTGTTGTTGGTACAGAGATTTTGTTCTTTAGCTTAACTTGAAGTTAAAAATATGCTTTCAGCATAATCACTGAACAGCTTGGGATTTGAAGCACCTTGGATCAGCACCTTGGAGCCCACTCCCTCCAGAGGAACACCTGACCCTGTCTTGATGTTGGGGTGAGGAAAGCTGATCTGCCTGGAGTGGATGTTAAACTAAGCCACATTGGGACCTTGGGACCACCAGCCCTTGCTGGGGAGGAGATAAAGTGATGGGGAGAAGAGAGAGTGACTGGGAGGGGTGGGAGGGGGAAGGGAACCTGAACAAGGGGATACATGGATAAAAAAATATGACTTTATTAAAAAATAATAAATAAAAGATATAGTTTCAGGGTTGAGGATATAGCTCTGTGATAGAGCACTAAGCAAGAACTAAGCAGAAAGAATGTAGACCTAAGTTGAATCTCTTGCCTAGCACTCATGTGTGAAGAATAGGAGGGATTCTAGAACCTTGTCATATAATAATTATCAAGAGTTGAAGAAATATGAACTTTGCATATGCAGACTACCATGTCTAAGAAAAATTTCTTATATAATTACTCATTCAGAAGAGTATAATGACTTTCCTTTTATGCACTCTAATGTCTCCCTAAAGCAAAAACAACCCTTAGTGAAAAATTAAGCCTATGTATAAGCATTCAGGTTTTGTTGAGGAATTTCAATAGCCAGCAGGTATGTTTCTAGGCCTGTCTCATGACCAAGTTGTCATACTTCTGCCAGAAATCACTATAAGGGAAGTGTTTTTTCCTAAAACATGACCTAAGATGGAGACCTAGCTTTAACCTGAGCAGAGTTGCATAATAAGACTTCTCTTTCATTTTAGAGAAAACTAACCACAGCCATGTATATCTTCTTTCTTATTCCATATTTTTGCATTCTTTTTTTTTAAAAAAATCTTTATTTATTTATTTATTTGCCTTGGTGTTTGCCTGGAACTGGAACTACAGACAGTTGTTAGCTGCCATGTGGGTGCTGGGAATCGAACCCGGGTCCTCTGGAAGAGCAGATAGTGCTCTTAACCGCTGAGCCATCTCTCCAGCCCCTATTTTTGCATTCTTATTTTGAAGTGTAATCTAGAATAGGAAAAGGCCAAGGCAAACATTATATTCATAAATATTTTCAAATTTAAAAAATATGAATTTCATACCAATATAAAACAAACATGTATCAAATTTATCATTCAGTTTATGAATGAGAAATATCAATAATATGGAGATAGTTCAATATGAAAATATATCAGGTTAGCAGAGTGGTAATAATAGACTCTCCCTATGGTCTCCAGCCATGCATTCTTGCCTAAGCTTACAGTACCAAGCATGAGTTCATGTTTATGTAGCAGGTCTTAAATCCAATTAGACAGTGGTTATTTATTTGCAAGTGACTAGTGCATTGTTGGGCATATCTTGTCAGGACAGTCATAATTTTGTAACTAGCAAAATTTACAGTAGTGCAGAGCCTTTGATAATTTTTTCCCATGGAAGCCTGAATAACACTATAAAAATTTTATTTTAGTTCAATTTATCTATTTGTTTTAAATCCTGACTGGAGTTTGCCCTCCCTCTTTTCCTCCCAATCCTTCCCCTCTACCCCCATCCATTCTTCTTCCTCTGTTTTTGTTAAGAAAGGGGCAGGCCTCCCATGGATATCAATAAAGCATATCAAATTGTGGTAAGGCTATGCACCTTTCCTTTTATTAAGACTGGGCAAGACAATCCTGTAGGAGGAATAGTTTTCTAAGAGCTAACCAAAGAATTAGGGACAGCCCCTGCTCCCATTGTTTACTGTCCTGTAAGTAGACCAAGCTACACAACTGTCACATATATGCAGATAGCCTAGGTTGGTTCCATGCAGGCACCCTGGTTATTGAATCAGACTCTGAGTTTGTATGTGTCAGGTTAGTTGTTATTGTAGGTTTTCTTGTGATGCTCTTGACCCCTCTGGCTCCTAGAATTCTTTTTCTTCTTTTTAGCAGGATTCCCTGAAGTCTGTCTAATGTTTGGCTGTTGGTCTCTGCATCTGCTTCCATCAGTTCCTGGATGGAGGCCCCCGGATGACAATTGGAGTAGTCACCAGTCTAATAGAAGGAGATGGCCAGTTCAGGCTATGTATCCACTATTGCTAGAAGTCTTAGTTGGCACCATCCTTGTAGAGAGTCGTGGAAGTTTCCCTTGCATTAGATTTCTACCTGACCCTGAAATGCCCCCTTTATAGTTATCTCTTTCAGTAGTCTCCTGCTCCATCCACCCTCAAGCTGATCCTTCAAGTTCTCATCCCCACATGCCCAAAGTCCATACAGGAGATTTCTTCTATTTTCTCTTCCCAGGGAGATCTGTTGCATAGCATTTTTTTGACATTAAAAAAGCTAGCTGTCAGGAAAGAGGCTTCCTTATAACCATAGATCAGTTTACCTCTCATTATGCATCAAAGAAACTCTCCCCCCTCCACAGCAGCAGAGAACCACCGCTGGTCAAAGTGCAAAGAACAAATGACCGAGTTATTCCAATTTTCAAAGGAGATATCTACAACACAATTTCTACACTCAAGTTTCAGGAAACACCCAAGAAAAGGGAATAGAAAGCCTGTAGGAACAAGAGAACGGGGAAGCAGACTGCTCTGAGACAATGTCTTCTGATATAAAAGTGATGCTGTACCCATGAACTCAAAACAATACGGCTACCTGCACAAAATTTGGACATGACTACATCAGTCAACATTCCAGCATGGATGGGAGAAGGATTCATAAGACCTCAAACTTGAGTTAAGAAGCTACAGGCATTTTGGCAGCTGCTAAAGTAGACTCAGTTTGTACTTGACAGTCTCAGTGAGAGATAGAGCTTTATAATATTGTACATATGGGCAACATCAATTGGATTCTTAGTAGGTTATATATGTACATATACATGTATGAAGAAGAGGATATGAATTTGATAAGGGGTATGGGAGGAGTTGGAGTCATAATTAGAAGTGGTGAATATGATCAAAATGCTTTATACTTATGTATGAATTTCCCACAAAATAAAAATTCAATAATCTGGAAAAGATGATTTAAAATTTGAGCAGAAGCATATTTATAATACACCTAGAACAGTACTTTAAATAAGCCTACAATGCAAGAAACAAAATTGGCTAATGTCCAAAGGGCAGTGAAGCTGTAAATTACTTTGGGTTATATTTTTTACTTGACAGCAAAATTAGCACATAAATGCAGAGTTTGAGTCCTTAGTTAATAGTTTATGGTACAGTTGCATACTATCTACTCCTTTGGATAATTAAATGATGCTTGGGTGATCCTGTCATTATTGCAGAGAAGTACTGGAAAACATATAACTCATAACCCCTCTCATTCTTTCATTTTAGATAATGTACATTATCCTCAACAACGCACCTTACTATGCCATACATTAGCTTTGCAATAGTTATCTTAATTCTCTTATGTTCTGTAAATATGGGGAAAGGTTATTCTTTCACATTATTATTATTATTATTATTATTATTATTATTATTTCCCCCCTAAATAGAGACAAAGTAGACATAATGCCTGGACTGGTAGAAGGTGTAGTTAAGTACAATTGACACACATGACTAGTCTTAGAGATCTAATGGTACTGGTGTGGGGGTCAAAAGTGGGCTGTATCCTAGACTTTTGGAAGTCTAGAAGGAAAACCAGGTGAAAAGGGGCAGAAAAATCTAAGCAGGAGTCAAAATGAGAACAAACTTAGAGATAAATTTAGGAACATGTTTTGGCCAAAGGCTCATACAAATTTGGACTTCAGATGAAGCAATGGGGTAAAGAGATAAGAGTGAATCCCCACCTGAATTTCATAATTTTCATGGAATGTCACAGCTTTTGTGTTCTTCAGCTTTGCCAATAGTGTCACAGGTACTTAAGAGAGTAGCAGTAATTATACTTTTTATCTTGTTTTTTTTTCTTTCCTTAGTGCAGGTTAGAGGTGAGGCAGTTTACTTAAAAAAAAAAAAAAAAACAACTATGTCAAAATAAAAGAATCTATAACAAGTACTATAAAAGGTATTCATTTATATTATTGATGAAAATGTGATGGGCAGCTGTTGTTTTTGCCTGCTGTGGAAAGCATGACAATGCCACTTGAAATAATTTACTTATCAGCTATAAATTAACAGCTGATAACCCCCAACTGTAATGCCCTTAGGCTCTGCCTCAGCAAGTAATTGTAATTGTGAAGCCCTCTTCTTTTAAGGCAATTGCTGTCTAATGTGAGTTAGGCAGTAGACAATCTTTGTCCATTGGCTTAGGAGAAGTTGTAAAATATGTACTGCAGTCTGAAGGGGCTTTCTGCTCAATTCCCCTTCTTTCCTTGCTTTTTTCTTTCCTTTTTAGAGCCATTGGGTGTGTATCACTATCCCTCTCCTTTCTCAGAGATGCTAAGTCCTTCAATTTTTTTGTACTACCTATTCTATCTCACCATTTGCTTCCCAGGAGATCTGAACTATTATAATGATAACGAAAGTGGTCTGAGGAATCAAGAGGAAAGATGAACTGGGATTATGTTAATCACTACCTAATTGACAGTGAGGATCCATCCTGGGTTGTAGAAGGATCCCTGGTTTAATGATCTAGTGTCATGGCTAAAACTTTCACTGGTGGTGGTGCAGTGAACAGTTCTGCTGGAGTGGGATGTTCTGACTGGTCAAGGTACTTGAAAAACTTTGGTGGAATAGTCACAATGCACAGAAGAACAACGAAATTGCTTGGCTGCACTTTGTTTCAAAGACACTCTAGAGAGATAATGGAAAGCAGGAGTAGTTAATGAACAATTGAAAAGCAAATGTGAAGGCCACAGGCCTCTTCGGCAGTTTTAAAAAAAGGCACTTATCTACTTCAGTGGGAGAACAGAAACATCTGAGAACAAAACTCATGATTCAATTGGTATATTCACTGTCCTTCAAAGATGTTTAAAGGGTCAGTTGAGTCACCATATTCTATGAAGTTCAGAGTTGTAGGAAAATCTTGGACTGGGGCATGTGATGCTGAAGACTGGCTTTCTGAGCTCCTATGAACAAAGAATCTTTCAGCGGTTGCCTACTCCCCATCATTAAGAGCTTATGTAGTGCTTTGCACAACAGATATATGTAAATAGAAGAAACTTATGCTAATGTCACTCAGATGAGGATATTCTGGATCTAATGGGGGAGGGGATATCTCAAGGGAGCGGTGAAACTTATTAGCTCTAAGCTTACAAGAGCCATGGGGTAACAGTGAAATAAATTTTGAGGATGACTGATCAATGATGCCAATAGAGAGACTGATTGGAGACTGATAAGAATTTATTGACTTCACATCACTGATGTAGGGACAGTAGGGACACCTTGGCAGGGACTTCAGGAGGATGGGACAAACTCACTGCCTGGTGGTTCCTAAGTGTGCAACGAAAGAGGTAACACATAGATAACTAAAGAGCCAAAGCAAATTATAAAGAAATGGAGAATGTGAGAAAAATATATAAACAACAATGTATTCTGTAAGGCCAAAGGTGTCTCCAGTGGATTTTGCCCCATGGAAAAGGCCCAGAAGCCACATTATTCACCAAGGCTTTCAGAAAAGCACTGTTGAGATGTCCACCAGCACTCCTAAGGCATTTTGCCATGGCTCTGGATGCATGCTGGCCTGGGTTACAATGGGTAGGCTACTAAAAAGCTTCATTTGTTCATAGCAGCAGGGATGAATAGGACTCAAAACTGGACAGGTGGTAGTGCTTAATCAGCAGAAGCCATGGGGATGCAATTATCATTACGACTAGAAATCATTGAAGTGACTGCCAATGAGTTTAAAGCAACAGCAAATTGTGATGATGGTTGAAAGCTGCAGCTCTATAGGGACAAAACTGATGAGTATCCAACCAGGATACTGCTTAATCAAAAGGGAGCAGAAGTGTAGACATAGAGAACTTAGTATCACTCTAGGAGAAAGAACAGACTCAGTTTACATTCCAAACTCCAAGCCATATTTTGGAACTAGAACCCATATTCCTAATAGAATGCATCTTGAAATACTATGGTAAATACATTATCAAAAGGGCTAGATATAATCATAAATGATGATTAAATTGAGAAAAGGGCAAAATGAAGACAATGGGAGGACTATTAGAAGATACCTGGGTGTCATTGAACTGCAGAGCTTCAGGATATTATCATGCTCTCCCATTTCAGTATAGCTGTATGAGGGCCAAAATTTAGTTAGCATGTTTCTATTGGCTTTATACATTCACCTGATCTAAAAGGATGAGACAAAAAGAGAGATAGCTAGTAGGAATCTTATATGTCATTAGAACAATTAAGGATCCAAAATTTAGGACATGACAACACATCCTCTGTAAAGTAAAATATACTTGGTCAATCAAATATACTTCCCATAAAGAACAGAAGCCAAAACACCCATTGTAACATGAATTCTAATTGTTATTAAATGAAAATTCACAGCCAGATATCAGGGAAAGCTGGAATATCAGAGAGAGAAAACAGACCACAGCCAAATCTCACCCAGCCAACTTCTCAAGGTAAAATTTATCTTCCAACTTCCTCAGCCTTGCTCCTCATCACTTCTACAGAATAATTCTGTCTTCCTATGGCTGTCTTAAATACCTACTTTGTCCAGTTATTTCACTTCTGGATTTAACTCTGCATCACATTCTAGAGTTAAGATTAAAGGTGTGAATCACAACTGTTTGGTAGTTAGGCCTTGAACTCACAGAAATAGGTGTGGAGAGCTGCTTGTAGCCACGCTTCCACCTTCCTGATGGTGAGCGCTCTCTGTGGTAAACAACTCCATATATGGCTAAGGCTGAGGATCTGGCTTGCTTCAGCGTACCTGAATCTATGGGTAGTGTCTACTGGAGGACTGGGGTTGGCTGCCCAGAGGCTATTTAGGCTGCGGGCGGTTTTCCCTGTGGTCAGAAGGAGAAGGAATGAGAGAGAACGTGTAGCAAGTCAGTCAGTCCCTGTCATAAGTAAGTAAGTAAGTCAGAAGTCAGAATTCAAGGTTCCTGAATAAAACTGCTGAAAGAAGAGCCTGGGTGTCGCGTCTTCCTTGCATGACAAATAGGACCTGCCCTGAGTGGATGCATGCTGAGCTGACCCACCTTGTGACTTCCTGACCCTTTTGGGGAGGGAATCGGGGGATGGGATGGGAGGGCAGGCTGAAGGCAGACTGGAAGCAATTGGGAACAGGGAAGAATGGGTGAACAGGGGATGCATGAAAAAAAAAGACCTTTTTAATAAAAAAAAAGATTAAAGGTGTAAGCTACTACTATTTGTTAGTTAGGCCTTGAACTCACAGAAACACAGAAAGATCTCTGTCTCTAGAGTTATGAGATTAAAGGCATAGGTCACCACTCCTCAGGTCTTTTCTGTGCTAGGATTAAAGGCATGAGTTACCACTCTCTGACTCTCCTGGCTTGACTGTGCATGGATCTGTTCTCTGATATTCCAGACTGGTTTTATTAAATATGTAATGCATCACCACAGTGACCTCTTTAAGTCTTTCAAGCAATACTTTACATATTTAAGAATACTATTCTGGGAAGTTATTGGGTGGTACAAATACCCTAACCCTAACTTTAAATGGGTATAGAACAACAAAGAAATCTGCAATAGATCCAGGCTACAGTGCAGTCTTGCTGATACAAAGGACTTACAGTTGAGTGTCAAAGATGTATAGAATTTTTATTAAATCTTAGTGGAAGGGTTATAATGAGCCTCTATCATTCTGCAGTAAGCTACAAGGCACTGGTTTGGATGTAGTAGTTGATCATAGGGCACAAAGATACTAGGAACTGTTAATAGGGATTGGATCCTGTCAGAGTCATAAAGCTACAATCTTAGGTGGACTCAGCAACAATATATTAAAAGATGAAAGTTATAATCCAGAATCAAGCTCAAACAGACCCAGAGAGTATGAATAAGCTACATGAGCAAATAAATCAGACACTAAATTATCTACTATGATTATACCAAGACAATTTCTTCCACTTACATCTATGGCTTTATGTGTTCCTGTTCAATGAACTGCATAAAGGGTTAGGGTTAGGGTTAGGGTTGAAAAATATCTGAGTATATCATAAGTATAGTTCAACTGAATATATAATTGCAAGCTGAAAATGGACAGTAGTTACTCATCACCATGCTTGAAGTGTCTTTAAAGACAGAGCAGGAGGAAAACGTCAGTGGGTAGTGCTTATGGAGAGCACCTTTCAACATTTTATAGATGGAAAGGAGCACAATATGAAAATAGAGAGTTATATATGGTGGAGAACAAGCTGGTTGGCTGTTCAAGAAGCTCAAAAGAAAAACAAAATGCAATATTTGAGGTCAAGAAAATCTGAGGTAGTGACATGAGAATGGATATATAAAAATGGATATGGAGCTAGAGAGATGGTTCAACAATTAAAAGCACCGTTTGCTCTTCAGTATAACCAGGGTTTGATTTCTGCTTTCCACATGCTGGCTAAATACCATCTGTACCTCCAGACTGAGGGGTATATGATGCTTCCTTTTGACCTCCATAGACACTGAATAATACATTTGATGCACAGATATACATGAAGGCAAAGGACCCATAAACAGGACAGATATAAATCAAAAACATTCTAAATGGACACACAGATTGAAAACTTTTATATCACATGTTGCTGTTCACTAGGGAACATATATCATAAAAAAGACACTGAGCAACCAAGGAGACAGATAGCAAGCAGTTGAGCACATGAAACTATCTATTGGGTGTAACCAGAGTTTTCTGGTTCCTCTGGCCCAAGGTCCAGACCTGCAATTCTGCAGCTCCTTATCCCCAAATAATCACACAAAGGCTTATATTAATTACAAGCTGTTTGGCTATAAAGTTGTTTGGCTTATGGCTCATGCTCATTACTTGCAAGCTCTGTAACTTAAGCCATCTTCATTTATCTGTGTATTGCCACATGACTTGTGGCTTACCTGTGTTTCTTTACATCTTGCTTCCTTGAGCAGCAGCTTGAAGCATCTCTGTGTGACTCTGCCCTTCTGCTTTTTATCTATGCTTGGATTTCTCATCTGCATATAAGCTGGTTTGCCATAGGCCAAAACAGCCTTTTTATTAACCAACAGTATTCACAGCATGCAGAAAAAAATCCCACACATCAATTGGGGGCTTCTTAATCATTTGTGCCAACCACAAAAGACTTGGGCTATTTTAAGCTGAGCTTCTGTTACTTAACAATCAATAGTCCTGTTTAGCTTATATAGAAACTGTAGATTAGTTATTTCCATTAAAAGAGGTTGGTGATTCCTGCATTGAATATAGAATCTTTTCATGTTACTGATTAAAAGTAGATTTTCATGTTTGACCACTAACCTACAAAGGATATATTTTGATATTGAGTCTAACTTACATAATAACTTATTTTGCTGCAGAGATGAGATAAAAATTAATTAAGAAGTTCTTAAAAATTAGTTCTGGGCCCTTGAATTAATTTATAGTCTATTACATAAAATAATCTACAGTGGTTTTTATTATAGAGCTTAGGCTGGTTCTGAATATTTGATGTTTCTACTTTAGTTTCCATAGTGGTAGTATTACAGGAGTGTCTATCATACCCAGCTGAATATGTAAGTCTTAATGAATCATTAAGGGTTTTGGAAAAGATTGCTAATATTGTTGCCACAACATTTGGTCTACAATTTCTCCTTTGTCATATAACTCATTATTTTTGTGGGAGTTTATGACTTATCAGATAAATCTGCTTTCTATAGATACCCTTTTAACTATAGCTAACATGGTATTAGGTAATGTCATACTCTTAATTGTCAACTTGATAGTACTACCTAGGACACTGGTAAGGTATACTATGGTTGTTTCTGCATTCCAAAAATGATTAAGGAGATAAAATTTGCCCTGAATGTGGCTGGCATCATTCAATATGTTGGGGGCTTATATGGAATAAAAGGAAAGAAGAAGGCAAATAAGCCTGCCAGTACACACATACCTCTCTCAGCTTTCTCTACACCATGAAGAAATCTTTGCTTCACCATGGCCTTCAGTTATGTTTCTGAGCCTTTTCATAGTCCAGAAACAAGGAAACTAGTTGATTATGGAAAACGTGAGGTGAAAAATGAATTTCCTCTTTTAAACTTCTTTCTTTTTTGTATTTGTCAAACTGAAGAAAAAGTCTGATATACACAGATGACTAATAACTGCCATATTAACTCTGAACTTCTATTCCAATAGGAGGCTTCAGAGTTATAGGCATATAAAGGCAAATGACTTACACTTTTACTTTGAAGTTCCTTGGCCATTAAGAAACATCATCGGGGGATGGAAAATTTTTTATTAAAAATAAAAGAAACACCATCAGATCTGATTCCCCTACACTATGATGTGGCCACAAAAACTGAATAGGGCTTGAGTTTTGTCAGATCACAAGTTTGTGTGTGTGTGTGTGTGTGTGTGTGTGTGTGTTTGTACACATGGGAGTATGTATATATGTGAAGAGCATGCACACACACTTATAACCATTTACTAATTTCTTTTTACCAAGAAAGCCTACAAACTTTAGTGGGGTATGTTGATTCCTGAAAGAAATATTCCATTTCTCAGGTTTCTTTTCCAAAATTGTTAGATGAACGTTTGAGCTATGTTCCATTAAATTCATTTTAAATATGTAATTTCAAACGGGAGAGCAAAAAATCCTCAGGTGTTTTTTTTTATTAATTGAAAGGTGAAATGAAGATTGAAGTTTAAGCAACTGTCTTGAGACACAATGTGGCAGCTATATTTTAAGGAGTCAAAGTAGAGGTTAGACAGGTTCGAGATTCCTGATCATAACTGTGCCTCTCTGTAAATATGAGATTGTTTAGGATTCTCTTTCTTTTCAAGAAAAAAAATAGAATTAGGTTAAGCTAATGTTTGCAGTTTCTGCCACTTGTAGTCAATACTTTTCATGACACAAGATTATAGTACAAGGTAATGGTGGAATTTTAGTACTATTGATCTTAAGATCTATTTCTGAAGATAAGTACATAACAAAATTATCTATCGGTATTGCTGCCAGTTGAAGTCAATAAAAAAAATAAAACATAACAGTCTTTTTATTCCATACTGGGAATGAAAGGGAAAGATGATTTTAGGTTTCCTAAAAGAGCTTTCCAACATTAAAGATAAAAGGCAAGGGAAATACAGTGACAAATACATCATATTATATTATTTAAAATCATAGTCTTTTTAATAACTGGTGCTAACTTTCACAACAGTGGTAGGAATTGGAGCTGAGGATGTGTGAATAAAAGGGGTTAGTGCTCCGATCATAGACTTCTTGATATCTGGTCATCAATAGGTAAGAAACAGTTAAAAGTTAACACTGCAATTTAACTTCCTCTTATTAAAGTATCAGCAAAATGTCAGAAATTTGAGAATTCTTATGAATAACCTTAGAAGAAGACATTGAATTTAGATTCTGTATTCATAAACCTAGGGACTGCAGTTGGAATTGGATAAGGGAATACCCATAAAATAACCGCATAATAATGGGAAGAAGCCAAATCTAAGAATGTTAAGATGAACAAACAAAATTGCAAGAAATAAAAAGGAAGTTTGCTGGTTTCCAACTGAAATTTGAACAGAATTAATCTGACCAAATTCAAAGTATAGTCTTTGAATCTGTCTCAGCTGGACCTTTTCACAAGGGTATATATTGCATATATGTTATTTTTAATTAAAATATTTTTTGTCCACACCCCAGTGATGATTCCATATACATATGTATATATGGCCCACATACACATATACATATACACACACATATTGTGGTATGCACACATATACAGGAAGCACTCACTAGATTCAGTGAATTATAAAAACAGAGGACATGAAGTTAAGAGAAAAATATGTTGGGGTGGATGGGAGGAGGTAATGGGGAAATGAATAAGTTAAAGAAACAATGTATACGTGTATGAAATTTTTTTATTGTGTTTGGAAATAATTATCAATTTTATATAAAAAGCAAAACATTTAGAATAGATAACAAAAAACCCATACAATAATAAAACTTTTCTTTTCTCTAAAATACATGAAACATTAAAATACATAATCTAAAGCTTCTCAAGCCAGGTTAGGCTCAGCTACAGAAAAGGAAAGCCCAGTACATCACAGCTAATGCCCACAGATGCACTATGGCCACTGCAAATTTCTGCTAAGCAATCCTTCTACAGACAAACCAGAAGTTTTGTTTTATCTTGTGTGTGTGTGTTTTAAATCACTTTATTCACCCATCATCTTTCTTTATTTTTCTGGAAAGTTCACGATGACAGAATTTAATTAATTAATTAGTTAATGAATTAATTTTTGCCTTTTCTCCAGTACTTTTTTTATTATGAATAAAGTCACATTTTTTTTATCTGTGTATATCCTTATTCAAGGTCCCTTCCCCTCCCTCCCCTCCCAGTCACTCTCTCTTCTCCACATTTCCCCATCTCCTCCTTAGCAAGGGCAGGAGGTTCCAAGGTCCCCCAATATGGCTTAGTTTAGCATCCACTCCTGGCAGATCCAGTTTCCTCACCCCAACATCAAGACTGAGGCAGGTGTTCCTCTAGAGGGAGTGGGATCCAAGGTGTCAGTCCAAGTTGTTTCAGATCTCAAGCTGTTCAGTGGTTGCGGTTTGCAGCTTGGACATGCTTTGCTTTTTGCTTTTTGTTTAGAGTCCACTAATGAGTGAGTACATGCCCTGCTTTTCTTTCTTGGTTTGTGAGACCTCACTCAGGAGGATATTCTCCAAATCCATCCATTTGCCTGCAAATTTTAGGATATCATTTTTCTTACTGCTGAGTAGTACTACATTGTGTAGATGTACCACAGTTTGTTAATCCATTCTTCAGTTGAGGGGCATCTAGGTTGTTTCCAGGTTCTTGCTATTACGAGTAATGCTGCTATAAACTTAGTTGAGCTAATGCATTTGTAGTGCAAATGTGTATTTTTAGGGTATATGCCCAGAAGTGGTATTGCTGGATCCTTGGGGAGAATGATTTCCAGTTTTCTGAGAAACTGCCATACTGCATTCCTGAGTGGCTGAACCAGCTTACACTCCCACCAACAATGGAGGAGTGTTCCCCTTGCTCTGCAACATCTCCAACATAGGCTGTTATCAGTGTCTTATCTTAGCGAATCTGACAGGTCTAAGGTGGTATCTCAAAGTTGTTTTGACTTGCATTTCTCTGAAGGCTAAAGAAGTTGAGCACTTTTTCAAGTGCCTTTCAGCCATTTCTAATTCTTCTGCTGAGAATTCCCTGTTTAGATTTGAACCCCATTTTTTGATTGTGTTATTTAAGGTTTTTGGCTCTAGTTTCTTGAGTTCTGTATATATTTTAGAGATCAGTCCTCTATCACTTGTAGGGTTGGTGAAAAGCTTTTCCCATTGTGTAGGCTGCCATTCAGTCCTATTGGCAGTGTCCTTGGCTTTACAGAAGCTTCTCAGTTTCAGGAGGTCCCACTTATTGATTGCTGTAATTTATTTATTTTTTAAAGGATTAAACACAAATGACAAATTCTTAACCAAATTAAACAAAAAAAGGGAAGACCTACTTCAATAAAACTAGAAACTGAATCACAAATGTTATAATAGATATGAAAAAAAGAATATTTTTGCTTAAAATCCACTAATGAGTGAGTACATTCCCTGCTTATCCTTTTGGGTTTGTGAGACTTTGCTCAGGAGGATATTTCCAATTCCATTCATTTGTCTGCAAATTTTCTGTAAGGGAAAGGACACAGTCATTAAAACAAAATGATAGCCTACAGAATGGGAAAAGATTTGCACCAGCCCTACAAGTGACAGAGGACTGATCTCTAAAAATATATAAAAGAATTCAAGAAACTAGAGCCCAAAACTCTGAATAACCCAATCAAAAAATGGAGTTCAGAATTAAAAAGGGAATTTTCAGCAGAAGAATTACAAATATTTAAAAGTCACTTGAAAAAAATGCTCAATATCTCTAGCCATCAGAGAAATACATGTATGAAATTTTTAAAGAATAGACATATACAAAATGTTCTAAACTCAGTATTTCATTTAGGGATTTCTTAGGTAATGAGGCACGTGTTAATGACAGTTAACTTTAATAAACACATCTGAGATAACCTCTTCTCTATCTCTTTTTATGTGGCACCTCATTAACTTAACTAATCTTGTACTTTGCTGCTTCAACATTACTTGTCCAAACACAATTTGGAAGAATGAGGACCATATTGAGCAAAATCTGAAACACAGGTTTAATTGTCAATAATCAACTGTTAGAAACAGAAAAGGTAGGTTCATTTCTCCAAGCATCCTGACAATTTCAAGAAACATTGGGGAACTGTACTAAAGACAATACATACTACAGATACACGATTTGCAGTAATTGAGCTGGGATTAACCTGGTAGCCTCCTCTCTGAGTCTAACTCCTATAGTATTGAGAGATGTTGTGCAAGCTGCCAATGGAGAAAAGCAATCAGTAGTCCTACCTAGCTGTAAAACCTATGAGACACAACATTGACCAGCCTAGCAAGATATCCCCAAGGGTGCAGTAGTGGAACTTATATCTTGAGGTTAACAACAGCTCTCTAATTGGATTTAAGGCCCCACTCAGTAGGAGGGAATTCATGCCTCGTACTGTAAACCTGTCTAACTATCAGTGGCTAGTGAGGTCATGAACCTTAGAGGAGAACCTACTATTTCCACTATCTCAAATTAAGTATAACTTTTTAGCTCCATTCTGAATACTTACACCCATGAGTAAGTGTAACTTTTACCTCTTATCAAAGGAGCTTCTTTTTGGAACAGATGGATACTATTACAGAAATCCACAACTGGTCAAAAGGCACAGAACAGCAGCTGTGGGGTTCACAACTCCAATTTATACAATGCAACCTCTAAATCTAAGAATTGGAGAATATCATGGAAGAAGAACCAGAAATATTGCAACAGCCAGAGGACCAGGACATTATCCATAAGATAGAGACTTCTATGGATGACTGGGAAGTTACACTCTCGTAATCTCAACAATATGGTCACCTAAATCAGATCTTCATAATTATAACACCAGTTGACATACAATATAGATAAAGAAAGTTTCAGAAGGCCTAGAAAAAAGGTTATAGGAAATTATCGATTGTGGAGAAAGGAGGAATCAGTTTTCTCCAGTAATGAGCCCCTTTATAGGTTTTCCAATTCCAAAAATCAGCCCTAAACATATGAGTAATACTAAGTAGACTCAGAAGGTTGTATTTACACACACACATACACACACACACACACACACACACACACACACACACACACACCAGTAATAAAAATTTAAGAGGAAACACAGGAGGAGTTGAAGGGGTAGAAACTATGTAAATACAATGCCTATGTATTAGAAGTTTAACAATAAAACAGAAAACAGTTTTTTATTTTTGAAAAGGGAGGAAGAGAAAGAAAGTGAATGGGCATGAAAGTGGGAGGGTAGGAAGGTGAAGAGGATCTGGGAGGAGATGGAGGAAGGGAAACATGATTAAAATATATTTTATGAAAAAATTTTAGATAGAACTAAATTAAAAAGTGTTTTGCATTACTTAACTTTTTATTCTTTTTTAATTTTTAAAAATTTATTGATTTTTATTGAAAAGTCTTTTTTATCCATGTATCCCCTTGTTCCAACTCCCTTCCTCCTCTCTCTTCTCCCCATCAATTTATCTACTCCTTAGAAAGGACAAGAAGTCTCAAGGTGGCTTAGGTCAGCATCCACTCCAGGCAGGTCTGATTTCCTCATCCTAATATCAAGACTGGCTTAGGTGTTCCTCTGGAGGGAATGGGCTCCAAGGTTCCCGTCCATGCACAGAAACACAGTCTGATCACACTCGTTGAGGCTCCACATACTGCCCATGTCAATAGACAGTTGCCTATCCTTGGAGGGCCTAATTCCTTTTCCTGATGGTTCCCAGGTGGCTGTTCTTGATTCAGTGAGCCCCCCAGAGCTGCAACCAGCCATCACTGTGAGAATTTTCCTTATAGTTCCTATCCCCTTGCTCATATAGAGTCTCCTCCTCTGGTATTAGCTGGACCAGGGACTCAGCCCAGTGCTCAGCCTTTTATCTCTGCCTCTACCTCTATTCAGTGTTGGATACAAGCTCTGTGATGGCACTTAGGGTGACTTATTCATTTGATTATAGGGAAAGTCCTGTTTAGGCAATACCTTCACTATTGGTTGGAGACCTAGGCAGGGACATCCTGTGGGTTCTTGGAGGTTTTCCTACTTAACTTTTTATTATTCTAATTAGACTTATTGGACTGCAGGGCATTATTAGTTAGAGCAAAGGTAAACCTTTTAGTTTTCTACAGGGTTTAAATATCTATAACAAAATGTATGACACAAATTTTAAGGCTATATACACTAATTTTTGAAAATAAATATTATTTACTATCACCAACATTCAACTTATAGCTATACATAGTTTGTTGAGAAATTTTGCTCTATAAAGATAATTGTTTATGGAGAAACAGTTCTAGCTGCCTCTGTCAGTTGTGAGTTTAGAATTTCAGAGATTAGAAAAGGTGATACAGAATGAAATACAGAAAACACTATCTTAGAAATACTTACGATGTACAATTGAATATATTTTCTCAGAAGTAAAAGTATGTTTTTTAAATCAAAGTATCTTGCATTTCAGAATATTTTAAAGAATATACTTGGGGCTGGAGAGATGGCTCAGTGGTTAAGAGCACTGACTGTTCTTCCAGAGGTCCTGAGTTCAATTCCCAGCATCCACATGGCATCTAACAACTGTCTGTAATCCTAAGATGTGATACCCCTATACAGCTATACATGCAGGCAGAATACCAATTCACATAAAATAAAAATAAAATATTAAAAAGAATATAATCACATAATTGATCAAAGACATTTATAAAATAATATTTTACAGTTTTGATTATGACAATGAAATACAGAAAACACCTAATTTTCTAAGAGGATGTAATAAAATACAGATTCAATACAGCACAGAATCATGATGAAAGTATAATGTTAAAATATTTCAATACACAGTCACTACAATATAATATATTTATGACATTATTTTTGTAGCCAGAGTGTTGGAGCTAGGGCCTTGTGCACAAGAAGTGTACTAACACTGAGCTATATCTCCAGGCAATTCACGATTCCATTGAGTGAAAATATAATCTACAAACATACTTTGAATCTGCAGCTGCAGCTGTGATTGCCTGGAGAAGACATGGACAAGGTCAAGCCAGTCAAAATTCCTAAATGTTGCAGGGCCAACTTTTTTGTTTGTTTGTTTTTTGTTTTGTTTTTGAGACAGGATTTCTCTGTGTGTAGCTTTGGCTGTCCTGGAACTCATTCTCTAGAGCAGGCTGGCCTCAAACTCGCAGAGATTTTTGCCTGGCAGTGGAGAGAGGCTTCAGAGGTCCTCCCCCTAGCTGCTAGGGGAGAGAGAGTCATTTTTCTTTTGTGATGTGGCCACTGGTAGATTGCTAATGTTCATGCAGGAAGCCCTAACTGGACTTAATGAAAAAAAATAAGACGTGAAGTTGGGAGGACAACACAGTAGAGGTTATGCTGGGAGTTGGAGATCGATCAGTACAAGATACATTGCATATATGTATGTGTGTATGAAATCATTAAAGAATATAAATGTATATCAAAAGTACCATGGATCTTATAAGTGCAATATTTCTTAAGAAATTTTCTAGAATTATATATTGATATTACTCTTTACAAATTTATTTATATAAACAGTATATGTATTTTATGTAAATGTCTATAGCATGGCAGTTTTCATTTTTCAAACATTATAGAAATGTTATAAAAGTGTTCTCTGTAACTTCTATCTTTCTGTGATTGTTTAGAAAAAGGTACTCTTATATACTGTTAATGAGATTATAAATTAGTGTATCCTTCTTAGGGATAGTATAGAAGGTCCCCCAGAATAAAATTAGATCAATCATACAGTCCAGTCATACTACTTTTGGGCATATATTCAAAGGAAATGAGATCAACATACCCAAGAGATAGTGCACACACATCTTTATTGTAGCACTATTTACAGTAGCAAAGAGAATGAAATAAGCCTAGGTTCCCATGAATGGAAGAATGGGTTAAAAGAATATGATATATTAATCCACAATAGAGTCCTATCAGCCACAAAGAAGAAGAAAATCATATTATTTATTGGAAAGTATATGAAAATGGTGAACATTATAATAAAGAAAATCAGCCAGATACAGTATAACAAATAGTACATGTTTATTTTCTCATATGTAAGTTTTAAAAGTATTTAGCTGACAGCATTACCATAGTTAGGAAAGACTGAGAAATGTATATGTAGGGAGATTAGTGACTTGATTTGTTCAGTGCATGCTGCATATATTTATGTAAATATCATATAGAACTCAGTAATATGTAAAGTAAAAATGTGTTCCTAAGAGTATGTAAATGCTATAGCCATTTTTTTAAAAATTGGATTATATAAGCATAAAATTGTTTAAAATATAAAAGACTTTGTTTACAAATGCTTAGGAATGTTCTGATCTATAACTACAAATGAGGAAAGATTATGAAAAAGATGTCCTGACATATAGAATTCCTGTAATACTTTGTGGCACCTTATTTCTGATTTCAAGTTGACTGCTAAACATTTTCCTCTTTGTTTCAGTTTTAGATCAATGGGTATTTGGGTTGTCTGTGACCTGAATATATTAAAAGTTTGGTCAATGTTTTTGGAGGGAGTCATCTAATAATTAATTACATGAGACACAAGAAAAAATGTAGCCTAAAACTAATTTTGATGTCTAGAAGAAAAATCAACTGTTACTTTAACTAATGCAAACTTTCTGCAAAGGGGAATCATGCCCTACAGAAATAAGACATTTTGTTGAAGAATATCAGAGGCATACAACTTTATTAATGTGAATTTTAGGAACATCAATTATGGACTGCTTTGTTTCCCCACCCCTCAAAAAATAGTTTGAAGAAATACAAAGTTCAAACTATGAAGGTATAATCCATTATGAAAATGTTAGCTGACATACAACCTTATATTGTAAAAGAACTTTAGAATTTTTAAGAAACATTCTTTTTCATTTCACCCCTTTTAATAAATTCCAAAGGGAAGGAAAATATGAATCTTATCTGTAGGCACCAAAATGGATGAGCATGCTTAGTAGTGGAAAAGAAATTCCTGTGTCATACCATAAGATGACTCCACTGGGGTCAGGAAAAACTTGAATTTCAAGAAGAAACAAGGAGTTAGAGATCAGTGAATGTCCCAGCAGTCCTGTGGCCTAATTTGCATTCTATTGTGTGAAACTGGAATGGGAAGGGTTGATACAAGGCTCAGATAAGTCTGGAGTTATCCAAAGATGGATAGAATTGTGCCACACAGCTTAAAATGTAGCTGATATCCTAACAGAGCAGCCTCTCTTTGACCAAACAGAGGGCACAGACTGAGAGCAGTGTCCAAGTAGATATAACTTACGTTTCACAAAGATCCATGCATTAGATTCATGTTAGGAAAATGGGTGAGTGTTCCTAAATTTCTAAAAGACTTAAAACGTGCTAGGGAAATTTACCATGCTTGGGGTCAGAATGGAGAAGTATAAGAGTTGTTTTCTAAGGACCAAGGGTTATGCTGGGATTATATTCAGTGACTAAAGCCAGATAAGTAGTTAAAATCTAATGAATTCTGAGCAAAGATGTAACTTCTGCATTTAGAAACTCTCTGAACTCTGACCTGCAATAAACCTCCTAGGAAGAAATCAGCTCATTCTGGGGGAAATTAAGCCATGGAAGTCTGTGTTTCTTACTAAATATGGCTGTTATCTAGGTGCATACAGCTGAATACCTTGTGAGTCTTTCCCCAGGGTGATCTTAATAGATAAAGTATAAACAGAAAGAAAGTTATATATTTTACAGTTATAGATTTAAATTTTTTATTTGTGTGTATATGATTTAGGGCTGATCACTGGTATATTTACATATTTAGGCATATATAAAAATTTTAAAAAATAGATGACTATGATTTGAAATTGACTGTAAGGTAGACTTGGTGGTGACCTCGCATCAGACAGATTAGAAGAAAAGAGAAGGAGGAAATAATATAATTATATTTTAATTAAAAACTAATACCAAAAGATTAATTGTTTTAAATAAGACCTTTTTAAAACATACTACTATAAGAATTAGAAATACTTATTTTGTATTTTTTTGAGTTTTCTTATTTCAGTTAAATGCTTCTTACCACAGACTTGCTTTTGTACACACTCAAATTTGGAATTTGCTGTCTTTGTATAGATATAGATCAGTTGCACAATCCAATTCCTATCTCATGGGCAAAGGTCTCTTGCTCCAGGAGAGACTTCAGGCAGGAGATAAACCAGAAGCTGAGGAAAGAGAAGCTGGAATGTGAGCAATAGGGAGGGGTTGGAAAAGAGATCCCAACGAAATCTCTAAACTAGCACTACCTCCAGTAGGAATAACAGTGAAGACAATAGTTTTTCTTTCCTTTCTTTTCCCTTTTGTTTTTGACTAGAGGGTATCACATGGCACGGGCTGGTTTCAGACTTTCTATCTAGGGGAGAATAGTCTTGGAAACCCTACTGCTTCCACCTTCCAAGTGCTGAGGTGACAGACATGTGCTACTACACCTGGCTATCATTTTTTTTTTATTTAGCTGAGTTGTTCTACTTCCTGACATGTGAAATTAAAGTTCTGAACAACAACAAAACCCTTAGAAACAATATGCATATGTTTTATGGCCAACACCACAACACTTTATATTATGTTAAAATATAACCTGAGAAAATGGAGAGAACTGGCTATCTCAAGGTACCTTCCTAGTTCGCATGAATTTCCTATCTTTTCTTATGGGTTCTTTTTGCTTTTTGTTGTTAGTTTTTCGAGACAAGGTTTCTCTGTGTAATAGCCCTGGCTGTCCTGGAACTTGCTTTGTCAATCAGGCTGGCCTCAAACTCACAGAGATCTGCTTGTCTCTGCCTCCCCAGTGCTTGCATTAAAGGCAGGTGTACCACCAAGCCCAGCAAATTCCCTATTTTGTGTAGTATTGGTAGAAGAAATGTGGAACATAATGAAGGAATGTTCATTTCTTATTATCTAGAAATGGAACAAAGAGCATATAAAAATATGACCAATGAATGTATCTTGAAGTTATAATAGCAAAATATAGAATTTAGAAAATATTCATTGTCGTGGTGGTCCTAAGAGGTCAGCACTGGTGGTACTGAGGTCATTATCCATATGCTATGGCAGAGCCTGTCTCAAATAATTCTTTCTCTTTGAGTGTGGCTGGAAACTGCCGCTAGCTCATCATCAATACATTATGGCATCCATGATGAAATAGTTATTCTCTTGATTGTGCTACATTAAACTGTTTCAATGACCCAGAAAAGGAGATTTTCCTCTTTCTCAGAAAAAATATGTGGCTGTGTTTTGAGAACTCACATGAGAAGAAACCAGGAAAACCCTAGAAAGTGAGAGTCCTTCCTAAGCAATAGTTGAGAAGAAAGCAAGGGCTTCTTCAGTCTTAACAATCACCAGACAGTGAATCCACCAACAAGCACCTGAGTTTGGAAATGGACACAGTGAGTTGGCTAAGAGCACAGCCTTGAGTGATATTTTTTTACACAGAAATCCACAATATTGTCTAGACTTCCTTCACACTGATGAATCCTTGGCTTAAATGACCCCCTACTTCAGCCTCTGAGATGCTGGGGTTATAAGAGTGCAAAGTTGAGAGCTTTCTGGCCTGGGTCATATCTTGATCGCCATTTTTCTGTGCTTAGTCTTCTGACCAAAAAAAGTATAAAATAATAAATGTAAGTGGCTTAATCTGCTATATTTGTGGTACTTTGTTACACAGTCTCTTAATTAGGGTTGCTATTGCTGTGCTAAAACAGTGACCAAAAGCAACTTGAGAAGCAAAGCATTTATTTTATATTATGCTTTCCCATCACAGTCCCTCATCAAAGGAAGTCAGGGCAGGAACTTAAACAGGGGAGCCATGAAGGGGTGCTACTTACTGGTTTGGTCCTAATGGCTTGCTCAGCCTGCTGTCTTCTACAACTCAGAATAGACTGTTTCAGGAATTGCACTAACCAGAGTTGGAGGAACCCTCCCATTTTAATTAGTAATCAAAAAAATGTTCCACAAGTTTGCCCACATGCCAATCTGGTGGGGACATTTTCTCAACAGAGGTTCAATCTTCCAAAATGAATCTAGCTTGTCTCAAGTTAAAAAACACTTAACCAGGGAACACAAGAGTAGAAAAATAACATGTTAGCTATTTATATGATTCATGATCAAAGCATGTTCTAGAAAACTTTTCTGATGACTGAAGGTTTTGATTCACAGTCTCTCTTCAGTCACACTGTGCTTATCAGCCATATATAAAGATCATGAGATATTTTGAAATAGAGTCTTCATTACCCACTTAGAGAATTCCTCATTATTTTTTAAGTTTACTTTCCCACTACCTGTAACATCTAAATATCTCCTTGAATTAAGGTACTTTTCCTTGAGGAAACTCAAGACATAATTCCTTGAGTTATGTCTCAATAGTTAAGAGTGTTTGTCATGCAAATGTGAAGATCAGCTATGAAGACTGGGATGCAGTTAAGACTGGGATGCAGTTTTCATTACAGACATAACAAACTGGGCATCCTGCTTATGCCTGTAATTCCAGCATAGAAAGGAATGGAGACAGAAAGGAATGCTTGGGCTTGCTGATACATGTAAGCTCAAGGTTCAGAAAGATATCCTGGATAAAAGGAATACACAGAGTGATAGAGGAGGACACACAATGCCCTTCTCTTTTATACATGCACTCACATGTGTGAACACCATATATACATACACACATAAACCCCAAATTCCCTTTATCTGAATACCTAGAATGGTTTATGATTATTTAGATGAACACTTACTGATACAAAATTTCTGCTCCTCCATATTGCCCTCTGGCCTTTCTTAGTTCTTACTTTACTTCCAGATTCTGATTTCCCTAAACTTGTGGGGTTCAGTAATATAACTAATATAACTATAATAGATGCATTTTGGATTTAAGTTAGCTATTATTTATGTCTGTTGGTTAGAAATAAATAACTTAATTTTTAAAGAAATTTAATTATTGTATATTATATTCTATATTGTTGCAAAAATATGGATTTATTGGCTTAAAATCACAAAACTCATCTTACAGTTAGAAGTTTGACTGGGATTTCACTGGACTAAAACCAGAGTCTGCTGAACTATATTCCATCTTGATGCTGCAGAGAAGCATTGATTTTCTTAGTCTTCCCAGTTTCTACAGGCCACTGCATCTCCTAACTTGTCATTGTATTTCTCTGATGTCTTTCCACACTCATGCCTCTCTTTAAAGCCTTCTATTTATTTCCCCTCCCAGGCTCTTATGATTACATAGAGCCTGACCAGATAATACGGAGTAATTTATTTTCAAGTTAGCTGATCAGAAGCCTTATTTTCCCCTTGTCATGTAACAACAAATTCACAGGCTCTAGGTATTAGTATCTAGATGGGGGGCATTAATCTGCACAACTCATAAAGCTATCATTTTTTCCTAGAGTTCATTAAAAAATCTAATGCAGTGTCCATATCCATTAGAATCTTAGTAATTGGATTCTAAACTTAAAATGCAAGAGATAGTGCATGAGAATAGTAATAATATTTTTCAACAACAAATTAAACAGGTATTTATTGAATTTAATAGTTCAACAGGTACATCTGGATGCAGTGGTAGCAAACAATGAACCTGAAATCAGCATCAATATTCAATTTGTGGTGATACCTCCTAGTGATTTTATAAAATGTGATTTTATGTCTAGTTGTTTTCCAAGTATATCTCAGACATGTAACCTGTGAAACAGTTGGTGTTTACATTTAGGGATGCAAAAAGCCATAAGAATCAGAGCAGAAAGGAAGCAGCATAAGGCACTTAAGGAAAATAATCATTCAAGAATTGAATGGCCTGGAAGGTGTACAAGTATCCAGTAATAAACTGATATCCAAATTAGCATTGCAGACACAGCAGTAAAACTAAAACAGGATTTAATGATGTGTCTTCATTTGCAATTCTTCCATCTATGAAAAGGATCCCCCCATTTTCCTGTAACTAGGTAACACATTTGACACAGCTCTCTTCTAAATCACTCTGCTGATTAATACAAAATTGTCTTTGAGAGAGTGACTGGGAGGGGCAGCAGGGGGAAGGGAGTTTGAACAAGGGGATACATGGATAAAAATGAGACTTTATTCAAAAACAAATAAAAAAAATCAAAAAAAGAAAACTTACTTAAGTCCTCTTCCCCTCCCTTTCTTCTGTGTCAGAATGGAGCACACCATGAGAAAACTTACACCCATTAGTGTAAACTGGAGCTAGTTTCTTTACAGCAACAGTTTAGTCTTTTTTTGAATTTATATCATTGAGTTCATCAGGTAAACAGATGATGTGCTTTGTAGATTATATGTAGACAACACAATAGTCAATGACAGTTGCCGATCTGGTTCTCACTGGGCAGATTTTTTTTTTTAACAAAATAATAC
Source organism: Sigmodon hispidus (assembly GCA_004025045.1). Taxonomy (NCBI): domain Eukaryota; kingdom Metazoa; phylum Chordata; class Mammalia; order Rodentia; family Cricetidae; genus Sigmodon; species Sigmodon hispidus. The sequence continues at coordinate 83,796 of PVIH01005941.1, read as the reverse complement.
TGTCTTTTGAAAAACCATAACTGCCTTGTAGGAAGTGTGGACTGGTCTGAAAAAAGACAGTTAAAAGGTACAGCAAAAAAGGCTTAGCCTGGGTTACTTAGGAGCCAACCCTAAAACTATTGTGAGAGGTAGAGAGCTTAAGAACTCAAAACTCGTACTTCTCTCTGTGATGTTAGAAAGATACATTAGAGGACCTGCTCTCAGATGCTGGGCTATTTCAGTTTAGTGACTAAATTTTATTCTTATATCTTTTGTAGTGGTGCTGATATCTATCTGCTGAATGAAGAAAAAGAAACCTGATCTGTACAGAAACTTTCCACTGGAAGTGGATAAAATAAAATCTTTATTGGCTATATCCTGACCTCTCACATGTATGTATGCACAGGAAAGAGAAGACAGGGTCACTTTGTGTAGTCTTATCTGGTCTCCAACTCAGAGAGATCTGCCTGCCTCTGGTTTCTAAATTCTGGGTTTAAAGACATACAACACCATGCTTGGGCTCTAAATATATTTTAATTGTGTGTTTGTATAATAAAATCCCAAATACCACAAGTAGCCTGTATGTAATTTAGAACTACTAGAATTACAATAACACGTGATTATATTTTTTTAATTGTTCAGTGTACTCTCCCATTCCAATCTTGATGCCTAGAATCCCCTTTAGCTGTCAGTTCCTTGGGTCTTTATTGAAAGCTCAGAGAGAGAGAAGACTGGAGTAAATTGAGATTTTTAACATACAGTTTTCTTCATGCAGTGGACACACTCAAAACAAATTTAAGAGAGAAAAAGATATCTCCAAAATAGACTGGATCTAAGATAAAGGTTAACTCATCTCTCTGAACTTTGATTGTTTTTGTCGCTTTTAATACAAATTTTACCCAAGATTCTTCTAGATACCTTATCCTATGAATTAGTTCCTATTGGCTGGATAAACTGAAGCACATACTAACCACGTATCCACTTCTCACTCTACCTCTGTATCTGGGACAGAAGCTCGGAGAGCTGGCCTCTGAACTTAGGCAAGCTATTGATTCTGGTTAGAGCTGTGTCTGCAGGTGATTTTGTAATTTAAATGGAATGGGACATTTCCAACGGAGGTGGCACATTTCACCTGATGAAACATTTTATTGCTGCCCAAGTCCTATTCCCAGTGGATCTTATTTAATCTGTGTTTACCAGCTGTCCAAATGATCTTAACCCTAGAACAGCTCCTGACAGTGGTGAATTGCAAGCTTCAGTATTACTCCATTACATAGAAGGACAGAGTTGCTGATTGCCATGCTCAGATCACTCCATAAGTATGGCATGAAGCCAAAGAGTTTTCAGGGAATATTGATGCTTTTGTCTTGAGAACTTACTTTGAGGAATGTTAGCAAAGAAGAATATTACTGATATCATCACCCAAAGTCCTGATTTTAAAACATGATTGTATCATTACTACTCAGATAATCTTAGGAAAATAATTTATTCTCTTATCTTTAATCTTTTTATATCAATACTTACATCTCAGGGTAATACATAGTGTTACCCAGTAAGTTTAGTACAGTCTCTGGCATAAGCCACAATAACAAATACTGCTTTTATTTGTTGCCTGTGGCTAGATGGTGTAATTAATTACATAAAATCATAGAGAAAAGTTCAGGAAAAGGAAACATAAATGACTGAATCAAATAGTATCTTTCAGAATTACATATAATGCACAATGATAAATATAAGAATAGGGACTTAAAAATATCTACAATCAATTTTTAAAATGTTAGACATAAGTTTGGTAGTAGAAGCATTGTATATAATCTATAACATGGTAGGAATATTAGAGTTAGTCTACAAGGAACATATATCTTTTTAGAATTTATAGTGGATTATTAATACTTCATCTATGATTATTTGCCATATAACCAAGAGTGAAATACTAAAGTATTTGCCTAAAACTTAAATGTTTTGGTTAAGTGTTGTTTATTTCCCAAGGAGACCCAAGCATATCAGAATTCCTATCAACCACAGTAAAACTCCCACCAATGATTTTTATTTCTGAATATCAACACACAACAGCTTTCTACCCTTTTTGCCATTTGTTTCACTTTGCATGTCAAAAGGCCTTCCAAGAATAAAATTCCAAACCCAAGATGAATACTGAGAGATAAGCAGGCCCATGGAAGAAGCTGTTGCGCAGGCCACAAGATACAAAGAGAGTGCCAGACATTGGGCCTCCAGAGTGGTGCTGGTTAAGACAAGAACTGGAATATGTTTTGAGTTTTCTGTGGGACTTACAATCAGCTTCAAAAAGTGCTGAATGGCTTAGTTATTCGAAGGTTGTTTAAAGCAAATCTCTCCCTGTATCAACAGTTTACCCAGAGGCAAAGTCTTATTGGACTTTTCAGTGTAAGGTTTTCCTTCTGTTTCTGATGCCACTACACAACAGCTTTCCTTTTCAGAATTCTTTAAAACATCTGCACATCTTCTTTGTTACTGCATTGCACTCTGTTTCACATGCTAACATTTCATTTCTTTCCTTACTGGTTTTGTTTATTACTCACCCTGATAAATTCTTAACTTTTCACCTATTTATGAATGCTCTTATTAGGTGGTTAGCACCTAAAGATCCTTAACCTGTCTCTATCTCCATGGAACATCCTTAAGCGTGTCAGTTCTCAGAAGCTATTTTCTTTTGTTGTCTGCAGTATAAACAACAACTTACACTTATGCGGCTAATTCCATTTTAAGTATTCTGTTCTTAATAGTAATCACAACATCCTTTTGGATAAGTCTGCATTTTCCACCTTTGTAAAAGTGTCTTGACAAAACTAATGTGCAATCAGCACTGGTTAAGTAGTTTCTAGATTGTCAGGAAACTCTTCATAATCTTATTTCAAAATAAGGTGTAGCCTAGTCTAGTCAATACATTTGGGAGAAAGTAATTATTTTGTTATAGTGAAAAAAAATAATAGTCTGGCCAGTATATTTATAAGATGGAAATTATTTTGTTAAAAAAAATTAGGCTTGGTTCATCTATCCTCAGCACTCTAAAAATAATTAGACACTACATGAGCAGGATGGCTCCCACCTCACCAGTATCTCTGCTATTCTTTGGCATCTAGTCATCCACATTCTATTCTCAGGCTTTCCTCAGAAATGCTCACCAAGTTTCCTTGTCCTACCCCTACCAAGCAAACAAAAGTTATTTCTTCCCCTTCTCTTAAAGGTGATCCATTAGCTCATTAAAACTAAAATAGATATTTTGAGCTTTTAGCGGGAGAGTAAAAGACCAAATAAACAAAATCCAAAAAACACAACTTCAATTTGGGCCTTCTCATCTTTATCAGAAGCAGACTGGTTTTAGGTCTATCCTACAAGGAAGGCTGTTCCTTGTAGGTTTTCCTTAATACTAGAAACTGAAAACCATTAAGAAGCCTGGAAGGTTCAAACGTCACCTTGAGACATGCTCATTTTTTCGGTTGTCTTGATGATTTATTTGGCCCCTTAAGGCTGTCCATGTCCATCCCTTTTGATCCATTAACAGCACTGTAAAATACCATCTAGGGTGGTTTAGAGATTGGTAGGACTTATCTTTAAACCTCAAAGTTTTTGGAATAGATAAAGTTGAGAGCAGAGCTATTATATAATAATTTACCACATTACCATAGCTACAGTGTAACACTTGTTCTATAGTCTTCAATTAGTTGTTTCAGTTATTATTTTCCTAAGACCCCAGATGAAACATTCTTTTTTAAAGCCAACTTTTCTGTCCTCATTATATATGCTATGGCAATAGCTGTTGAAGTTCTTCAGTGAAGATTATCCCTTAGCACTGTGTATGTTTTTAATTGTGGACAAATACAGATTGGTATAAAAGTAAGTTCTGTTTACAACCCAGAACTCATTGTTCAATGAATCTTGATTATATTTGAAGAAATGTGATGACCTATTCCCCAAGAATTGGCCATTAGAAACCCAGCAATCTGTGTGGTTTTGTCACCTCTTTAATTCCTCATAAGGCATCAATTATGCTATCATATATGCATATGTGTATTACTGTATCTATGTATTTCTTTTTTGAAGAAAGTAAAAAAAAATCACTAGTACATGTCCAATATATCAGATATATAGATATATATTAAAGGCCACAAACAATTCCCAAGAAAAATAATTCAAAATTTTATCTCTCTCTCTTTTTTAATGTAGCACAGTTAGCCTTCAAAGTCCTCCAGCTATGAGAAAGATAACATTTATGTTGACAGGAAATCTGAGCTTTTCCTTTTTGGGTTATAGCTGAATTTTTATTGGCAGTTTTAGTAAAATGTACAATTTCTAATTTGTCAACAATTTTTTTCCAACTTTTCTTTAAACAATTCCTTTACTCTTGCATTATAATTTGAACTCTTGGTCCTTATCATCCAGCCACCATGAGAGAGACCTGCCTGCATGTTGGACCACTACTGCTGCCACCCACTAGATTTTGTTCCCTCAAGACCCACTTCATGGTCCAACCTTACACTCCTCACCATCCTCTCCATGGCCAGCCCCTCCCTGCAACTCCAGCAGACTTCAAAGGCAAAGGTATACCCCACACTACTTGGAAGAACAGGTGAAGCCTCAAAGCTGAGGTGCCCCAGCCTCCTGTCCCTGAACCTTAGAGCATATCCTGCGCCTGTCTCCTTTCCATCTCAGCACCAGCAAGGCAGTTGGGCCCTGCTTCCAACTTTGGTGGAATTCCACTACTCTAGTATAGTCCCCACCAGTCAGCCATCAAGTGAAAGACCTGCCTGCAGGCTTCAAAACCACCTCTACCATCCACTGGATTCTGTTCCCCCCAAACCCACTCCACTGCCCAATCCCACCTACCTCATCATCCTACCCATGGCTAACCCTTCCCTATAACTCCAGCAGATTCCATGCACATGGGTAAAGCCCACACCTGTTGGCAAAACAGATGGATAGGCTGGATCTAGGCACCCAAATCCCCACAAACATCAGTTAAGACACCCTACTGGACCTGAAGACCTGCCAGTCACCAGAATCTGTGGCCATTCAGGCCAGAAAATAAACAAGGAAGCAGATAACAATAGATCAAAACACCCACTCAACAAAAGACAAACACAAGAATGAACAACCTAGACCTATAATGATCCCAAATCCAGATGTGTAAACACCAGTGTATGAATAAGTTCAATAACATAAAGGGCAATATGGTACCACAGAACTCAGTGATCCTATGACAACAAGACCTGAAAATTCCAACGCAGTTGAAGCACAAGAAAATGATCTTAAAAATAACTTTATGAAGATGATAGAGGGACCTAAGGAGGAAATGAAAAATTCCTATAAAAAAATCAAGGAAAAGACAAACAAAAAAATGGAAGAAATCAATAAATCCCTTGAAGAAAGCCAAGATAAAACAATCGAACAGGTGAAAGGGTTTGAGTCATGAAAACTGAAATAGAAACAATAAAGAAAACATAGACCTTGACAGAATACTCAGATTCTTATGTAAAACCAAAAATCTGAGAAAAGCTAAAACAATCCTCTACAATAAAAACAAAAACAAAAACAAACAACAACAACAAAAAACTTCTGGAGTTATCACCATCCCTGATTTCAAGCTATACTATAAAGCTATAGTAATAAGAACAGCATAGTACTGGCATCAAAACAGACACGTTGATCAATTCTTTTGTTTGTGTGTGTGTTTATGTTTTGCTTTGTTTTGGTTTTTTAAATTTTGTTTTGATGGGGGTTGGTTGTAAGGGCAGAAGACAAATGTGAGTAGATAGGGAGATAAGTTGGACTGGAACACATGGTATGAAATCCACAAGGAATCAATAAAAGTTAAAAAAAAGGAATAATTGTGTAGCCCAAGAGCAGACACAGACCTAAGGGGAAATACCTGACATTCCAAACATTTCCTTTCTGGAAAGGGGACACATAGTCTCCAGGAATACCTCCTGAGCTGCTGATTGATAAAGGGAAATGACCACTGCTAAATGTTGAAACATCCCTAGAATTCAAAGCAGCCAATGAATTCATAACAGGTACCCCAGCCCCGAGTTTGGTCCAATCCCAGGACTGTAACCCTGCTCTGAAGCCCCTACAGCCCTCCCCCCAATAAAAACCCTTGCCTTGTGCTGCTCAAGGTCGTTCCAACTCCACCACTGTGTCCTGTGTCGGATGGACAGAGTGACCTAAGCGAGCTTGTCAATAAAGAGGCTCTTCACTGTTGCATTGGACAGGTCTCTTGGTGGTCCTCTTGGGAGTTTGGACTCTGGGCACAACATAATGAGAATGATAGAAAACTTCTTCAACAGATTTGAATAAAGAATGACATAAAGATAAAGCAATAAAAACACCTTGGCAGTGACTGGTGATAAAAGATAGCTATGAAAACTAGAAACTCATTGGGTTAAAATGGAGCCCTTTTGGTTTGGGTAGATGGTTGAATCAGTTACACATTTGCTGTGTAAGCATGAGAACCTGAGTTTGGATCCCTAGCACCATCACAAAAATCCAGGCATCTGTAGTCTAAGATTGCAGAAGGCAGAGACAAGAGGATCCTAGGAGCTTGTTGGCTCCAGGATCAATAAGCTTTGGTTTCAGGGAGAGATCGTGTTTGAAAAAATAAAATGGAATTCACAAAACAAACAAGCATGCAAAAGACCATCAAGATAAAAAATTGCCCAAGTAACAAAAAGTACACACACACACACACACAAACACACACACAGGAGAGACAGAGAGACAGAGACAGACAGAGAGACAGAGAGAGCTCCAAATCAAAAACCAAAAACCTGGAACAGGAAGTTTTTGTGTTCACCTGGGCTTGGGATCTGACCTCCTGCTTTTTTGTTTTGTTTTGTTTTTGTTTTTACTTCTCTCTCTCCCTCTCCTTCACCTTTCCCCTTCCCCTTTCCCTTCCTCCGTCCTCCCCCCCCCTTTGAGAGAGACAGACGGAGATAGACAGATGGATAAATAGAGCATATAAAGTTGTGTGGGTAGGGAGGAGATGAAAAAAATATGGGAGGAGCTGAGGGAGGGGAAACCATGATTAAAATATATTTTATGAAAATATTATATATTGTATACTGACCTCTGGTTTGTACTTGCATACATACATACATACACACACAGGTCTTCTGTATATTAAACAAAATACTTTTTAGCTGTGTCAAATATGACTTACTAGAAACACACACACGACTCACAATTTTAACGTGAGAAAAATAATTGCATATATTTAAATATTTTCAAATTTAATACTTCAGTATGTTAAAGCAAACAAACCAAAATAAGGGTAAATGGCAGGCTTAGAGTATTTTTAAAGAATATATATGAAATACAGAAAAAAATTAACATTCATGCTTTTATGTGTTTATACATATATGTAATATCTAATATCAAAAGACAAAATACTAATTCAAGTTGAAAATAGAAAAACAATAATTTGCTGAAGAAAACAAACTATTTAATATAAATATGAAGTAGTACCACTTCAAAATATGGTAAATATATTAAATGATAAAACTTTATTTGCTGTATTTTGATTAGTAAAACAATTAAAATAATATTTATAATATCTGATATTTACTAGCATGGTTGAAATGGGCACTAAGATACTGTTTGGAATAGCCATTCTGGGAAGTAAATTAAACAATATTTTGACAAAGTAAGACTAAGTCTTCACCTAGAAATATTCTCATGTTTACAAGTTATATATAATTACATTTGTTAGAGAAAATTAAAATTATGTTTAATAATGTTTTTGCATTAATGCATTAGAAGTAACCTGTGTGTACATGGATAAAAGAAAGAAAGATCAAGTAATATACAGCACCTTTTGCATATATATGAAAAATATGGCAAGTCTATATATCCTGATATGGAAAGCTCTCTAGGACGTGCACATTATGTGAGGAGAAATTTTCGGCAACTCTGTATAATTTTTTCTCATTTATAGAAAACAAAAATATATAAATATAAGTGTCTTCATATAATTAAGGCATAGCTTAAATAATGCAGTTTTCTGCAATATGTTTGGAAAGTACACAGAAACAAATTTTTACAATTTTTCTGCTTTTTTTTTTCAGTGATGGAGATCAATGGCATGGCCCTGACTTTTCTGGGATAGGGTGTGTATGAGTAGTGCCGGGATAGGAACTGGGCCTTGCACATGTGAGGCAAGTGCCTTTGACTGAGGTACATTGCCAACCTTGCGAATTTTAGTAATAATACATGTTCATAAATTACAGGAATTATTTAAATAAAAAGTAACCAAAATGCATTAAAAAATAATGATGAATCTTTGTATGTTAACCTAAGGAATTAATTGAAAACCCAATATAGAATAAATACATAGGAAACTTTTTTTTTTTAACTTTTTCACAACTGAAATTGTATTGGTTGAGGAGCAGAGTACACAGACATTTCAATTCTTAACACACGTACCCAAACTCTGATGAGTCATATATTGTGTTCACGTACCGGAGACACATGTTGTTTCTCCTTAAACTTATTCCAGTGGTATTCCACCCTTAAAGTTGGCCAAGTTTTCCCTAAGACTTCACATAATAATGAAATGCTCACAATTCTCAGTTCCACTGACTCACAATTTTATGCCACATACAGTAAGTACATACTCAAAATTTCAGTCTTTCACAGCACATTATCACAGTTGTTAGGAAAATGGACCACCATGACCAGAGACATCTGACAGGGCAAAGGCCAAGGAGTGGTTCTTTTGGAAACAGTTCTACTAGAAACACGAGACTAGATATAAACTGAAAATATTCCAGACACAAACCCATGACCGAGACTCCAAATTACCATTTAGTATGCTTTGTGTTGTAGGATATAAAACTAGCCCTCTCTACAGAATGTTATGGTGACCTCCAAGACAGTCGCAGCCTCTCCTGATTCAGTATCCTGCTGTTTTCTGGTTGTACCAAAAAATAAACAACCAGCAAGTGACTTAACCTCTTAAAAAATCATTTACACTTAAAAAATGGGATGAGGTGGGACTTTTCCACCTTTTAAAAATGTTTCTAGAGCTACTAAAAAACTTGTATTTACAAAATAGTTGATAAAAATATTCCTCTGGATTGTACAATAAGGGAGGCGGGGATACTGACAGACATGATGGATGGTTAGTCGGACTTGGTTTCTTTCTCTTCTGCTTCAGAGGCTGGACTCTGGTTTTCAGCCTCTCCATTTTCTGCAGGCACATCTGGTCAAGCCACTTCAGCCTGTTTGCCCTTTGCTCCTCTCTTCCCTTTTGTCTGCACTTTTTTGTCTGATGATTTATCCTTTCCCGCGGTGACTTTTTCGGCTTCGCGTCCACCTTGGCTGGGGCGGGCTTGGCCTACAGCCTTGCAGAGCGTCCTTTGGGCTCCGCCTTCGCCGCTCCATCCGCGGTAACCTGGAAACTTTTCAAGTTTTAGTAATAACTGTTTTGGGACTATAGAATTGTGACTTCACGGATAATGTTTTTATGCCAGTTTTTGCTTTTGTCACATATTTTTAATGTAATAGAAAAATGTGAAAAAAATATTGAAAATATTTTATGGCAACTAACCTGTTGTTCTCTATTGGGCGATGCTGTTATTTTTTATTTTTAAATCATTAGGAAAAAAATATATTAAGCTTTGAGGTTCTGAAGCCTATATTCAGACTTTACTCATTTATTTGTTTACTTTCGATGGGGACTTACTATGTAGCTTAAAATGCCTTTAACTTCTGAGTATCTGCCTCAGCAGGGTTTTACCACACCCGGCTTTGTATCTTCATGACTGTATCTTATTCTGCTTCAATTCAGACAAATTACCATCTTTGAAGTTAGTTTACTCATCTGTAAGATGGTATGATACTTTGACTACTATGTGATAACCAAACATTAAACAAGATTTTGAACAGTGAAGATGCTAAGTAGTTATTAGTTCCTCCTTTATATTTACTCAATGTGTCTCAGATTGGAGCACTCCTTCATAGTGCTTTGATATTTGTTTTCCTCACACAAACTTGTATTTTAAGTTTTGTGTAATTATAGTTCATTCTTAATTTTGATAAATTTTTTAAGGTTTACAAATATTTCACACACTATATTATATACCTTGAATCTTTTTACATAATTCATAATTTTGTGAATTTCTTTTTTTAAAAAAAAACTTTATTTATTTATTTGCCTTGGTGTTTGCCTGGAACTGGAACTACAGACAGTTGTTAGCTGCCATGTGGGTGCTGTGAATCGAACCCGGGTCCTCTGGAAGAGCAGACAGTGCTCTTAACCGCTGAGCCATCTCTCCAGCCCCATTTTGTGAATTTCATTCTGAGTTTCTACCACTTAAATGGCCAGGACTAAAAAGGTTGGTAAATATATTACTAAGAACATTTTCAAGAGAATGTGTCAGTTCTCTTTGAATTACCTTATTTTACTGAGCCCAGAGACCTTGAGTGGCTCAAGCACTTCTCTATCAGTTAACTTTTTCTTTGAAACAAACACTCCAAAACTCAATGGCTTAAAATAGCTAACACTCAGTTTATCATTCTGCAGCAACCCTTATGGCATGAAACTGGCTGTACGTACATATCCAGGCCCACCTCTGTCTTTAGAATTGGCTGGGACAGCCAGCACATGCCTTCATATGCATTTACCTTCCAAAAGGCTAACTCATGTCTATTGACATCATGGTGTCAGATTCCAAAAGCAACAAGAGTGGTCTCTCCAAGTCTGAAAATCATACAGCAGCACTTAAACTGCTTTCTAGTAGGCAAAAGAAAATTGAAAGAATGTCTGATTCCAATGTGGAGATTTAGACTCCATCTCTTGATTGCAGAAACTTTAACAGAGAAAGGTGAAAAGATGGGGGGGCATTTGTATAGTCTATTCCAGATGCATAGCTAATTAGTGAGTATGCTACAATGAGAAATCTGCACTGATGACTGATTAGTCTAGACAAACTACTATATATTTTTGTCATAAAACAAAGTAAACTGACAGATGAATGTGTTCCTAATTTTCCCTTGATTTCTTAATGTCTTCAGAAATGCTTGACATTCAGTCCAAAGAGAAAAACAAAGTTTCTTTTTTATTTTGACAAGATCTATCCACCATAGAGTTAGCTATTTCAGAAAAGTAGAATGACTTCTTATTGACATTCTTAAAGAGTGATGGTAAAACCTGCCTTCTATGGATGAAATCTAGGACAACACTGTTGAAAAAAAAGAAGGGGTGATGACAATATACATAAGGACTTTAATGTCCCCAAAACAGTCATGAACAGAAAGTTAAAAAAATACAATACTTTAAAAAGTTTGCCTCAGGCAATCTCAAAAATGTTTGACATTTCATTTATTGGAAAAATGTAGCTTTTTGTAATTAAAAAAGTTTTGACAACTAAAAGTGACTTTAAGACCCAGTAAAATCAGGTCAGTGAAGCTTATGATCATCTCAACATTATTTTTTAAATGTTAACAATGAGAAATTTGAAGCTGTGGATTTTTAACTATACATGTAATAGGTGTTGTAGACTGAAGACATACCCCAAGAGAAAAATTTTTAGATTTCAGTGATGCCTAGGCTTGCAAAAGCTTGAGAAATCCAAACTAAGTTTTATCCATGCCCTATTTTTAAAAGGCAGCTATAAAAAAATCAGGCCTTTCACATTAGCATTTTTAAAGAAATAATTTTTATTTGATTTGGCAGCAATAGTCATGAATGTCCATGGGACTGAGGAACCTATTGTGGTCAAAAGTTTCTGTCCTGGCCTAGTCCTGAAGTCTGGACCTGCAGCCCCACAGTCATTTAGTCCCCAACAATCACAAAAGGCTTACATTAATTATAAGCTGGCTGGCCTAAGACTCAGGCATATTACTATCTAACTCTTATATTTTGAATTAACCCATATTTCTTATCTAAGTTTAGACAGGTGACCTTTTCTCAGGTTAGCATTCTCATCTTCTATCCTATTTGAAATATGGCATCTTCTCTGACTCCACCTTCTTTCATCTTTATCTCTGCTTGCATTGCTTACCTGCCTCTAAGCTGCCCTGCAACAGGTCAAAAGTGTTTCTTTATTAACCAATGGTAATAAAGCATACTTACAGTATACAGAAAGACATCTCACAACAACCTATAGAAGATGATCAAAAGATGACTTATACTACTGTGGCCTTTACTTCTTTTTTTTTTTTACTTTTTATTTCATTATGAAAAAATTCATATATATATATGTATGTATATACATATATATGTTTTTTATCCATGTATTCCCTCAGTCAGGCTCCTTTTCCCTTCCCTTCCTGCCCCTCCCAGTCACTCACTGTTCTCTCCATCAGTTAATCTCCTCCCCAGCAAAGGCAGGAGGTCCCAAGGTCCCAAGGTGGCTTAGTTCAACTCCAGGCAAATCCCCTTTCTTCACGCCCATATCAAGACTGAGTCAGGTGTTCCTCTGGAGGGAATTGGCTTCAAGTTGCCAGTCCTAGGTGTTTCAGATCACAAGCTGTTTAGTGGTTGTGGTTTGTAGCTTAGACATTCTTAGCATTTTTTGTTTAAAGTCCACTAATGAGTGAGTGGACTTTAAACAAAAAATCCCCTGCTTTTCTTTCTGAGTTTGTGATACCTCGCTCAGGAGGATATTCTCCAAGTCCATCCATTTGCCTGCAAATTTTAGGATATCATTTTTTTCTTACTGCTGAGTAGTACTCCATTGTGTAAATGTACCATAGTTTGCTAATCCATTCTTCAGTTGAGGGACATCTAGATTGTTTCCAGGTTCTTGCTATTATGAATAATGCTGCTATAAACTTAGTTGAGCTAATGCATTTGTAGTGCAAATGTGCATCTTTAGGGTATACACCCAGAAGTGATACTCCTTGGGGAGATTGATTCCCAGTTTTCTGAGAAACTGCCATACTGCACTCTAGAGTGGCTGAACAAGCTTACACTCACACCAACAATGGAGGAGTGTTCCCCTTGACCTGCAACCTCTCCAGCATTAGCTGTCATCTGTGACTTTTATCTTAGCCAATCTGACAGGTTTAAGGTAGTGTCTCAAAGTTGTTTTGATTTGCATTTCTCTGATGGTTAAAGAAGTTGAGCACTTTTTCAAGTGCCTTTCAGCCATTTGTAATTCTTCTGCTGAGAATTCCCTTTTTAGTTCTGAGCCCCATTTTTTGATTAGGTTGCTCAAGGTTTTGGGCTCTAGTTTCTTGAGTTCTGTATATATTTTAGAGATCAGTCCTCTGTCACTTATAGGTAAAGATCTTTCCCATTCTGTAGGCTGTCATTTTGTCCTACTGATTATGTCCTGGGCTATACAGAAGCTTCTCAGTTTCAGGAGGTCCCACTTATTGATTGTTCTTCTTAGTGTGTGTGCTAATGGTGTTATATTTAGGATGTGGTCTCCTGTGCCAATTCATTGGAGGGTATTTACCACTTTCTTTTCTATCAGGTTCAGTGTGGCTGGGTTTATGTTGAGGTCTTTGATCCACTTAGATTTGAGTTTTGTGCAGGGTGATACCATCCAGCTATGCCAACATTATTTGTTAAAGATACTATCTTTTGCCACTGAGTATTTTGGGCCTCTTTGTCAAAGATCAGGTGTTCATAGGTTTTTGGGATTATGTTGGGATCTTCAATATGATTCCATTGATCCACAAGTCTAAATTTATGCCATTACCAGGCTGTTTTTATTACTGTAGCTCTATAGTATAACTTGAAGTCTGTGATTGTGATGCCTCCTGAAGTTCTTTTGTTGAGCAAAATTATTTTGGCAGTCCTGGCTTTCCCGTTATTCCAAATGAAATTGAGCATTGTTCTTTCAAGGTCTGTAAAAAATTTTGTTGGGAATTTGATGGGATTGCTTTTGGTAGAATTGCCACTTTTACTATGTTGATCCTACCTATCCAGGAACATGGGAGAGCTTTCCATTTTCTGATATCATCTTCGATTTCTTTCTTTAGTGATTTAAAGTTTTTGTCAAATAGATCTGTTACTTCTTTGATTATAGTTACACCAAGGTATTTAATGCTATTTGCAGTTATTATGAAGGGTGATGTTTCTCTTATTTCATTCTCAGCCCTTTTATCTTTAGTGTATAGGAGGGCTATTGATTTCTTTGAGTTAATCTTGTATCCTGCTACATTGCTGAAGGTGTTTATCAGCCGTAGCAGTTCCCTGGCAGAATTTTGTGGGTCACTTATGTTTACAATCATGCCATCTGCAAATAGAGATAGTTTCACTTCTTCTTTTCCAATTTGTATCCCCTTAATCTCCTTTTATTCTCTTATTGCATTAGTTAAAACTTTGAGAACTATATTGAATAGATAAGCAGAAGAGGACATCCTTGTGTAATTACTAATTTTAGTAGGCTTGCTTTGAGTTTTTCTCCATTAAGTTTGATGTTGGCTGTCAGCTTCTTCTAAATTGCCTTTATTATATTGAGATATTTTCCATGTATTACTGATCTCTCCAGGACTTTTATCATAAAGGAGTGATGGATTTTGTCAAAGGCTTTTTTGGCATCTAAGGATATAATCATGTTTTTTTTTCTTCAGTTTGTTTATACGATGCATGACGTTTATGGTTTTTCATAGGTTGAACCATCCCTGCATTTCAGAGATGAAACCTACTTGATCCTGGTGGATGATATTTTTTATATATTGTTGTATACAGTTTGCCAGAATTTTGTTGAGAATTTTAGCATCAATATTCATGAGGGAAATTTGTCTGTAATTCTCCTTCTTTGTTGTGCCTTAGGTATTAGCTAATTGTGGCCTCTTATAAAGAGTTTGGCAACTTTCCTTCAGTTTCTACTGTGTGAAACAGTTTGAGGAATAGTGGTAGTAGTTCTTCTTTGAATGTCTGGTAGAATTGGGCATATTGGTTTTTTTTTTAATTTTTTTACTTAGGAGGCTTTTAATGACAGCTTCAATTTCTTTTAGGGTTATAGGTCTGTTAAGGTATTTAATCTGGTCTCGATTTAATTTTGGGAAATCACACCTTTTCAAAATGCTGTCCATTTCTTCTATATTTTCCATTTTTGTGGAGTATAGATTTTCAAAGTATGACCTGATAATTCTCTGGATTTCATGGGAGTCTGTTGTTATGTCCCTCTTTTCATTTCTGATTTTGTTGATTTGGATACTTTCTGCTTTTTGGTTAGCTTGGATAAGGTTTTATCTATCTTGCTCACTTTCTCAAAGAACCAACTTTTTGATTCATTGATTCTTTGTATTGTTCTTTTTGTTTCAATTGTATTGATTTCAGCTCCAAATTTGTTTATTTCCTGCCCTCTACTCCTTCTAGGTGAGTTCGCTTCTAATTGTTCTAAGGTTTTCAGCTGTGCTGATAGTTCTCTGGTGTGGGATTTCTCTAGGTTTTTCACATATGCATCTAGTGCTATGAATTTTCCTCTCAAGATTGCCTTCATTGTGTCCCACAAGTTTGGGTACGTTGTGGATTCATTTTCATTAAATTCTAGGAAGACTTTGATTTCTTTCTTCATTTCTTCCTTGACCCAGAGGTGGTTCAGCTGAGTGCTGTTTATTTTCCATATGTTGGTAGGCTTTCTGTGATTTTTGATGTTGTTGAACTCTAACTTTAGGCGATCGTGGTCTGATATGATACAAGGGACTATTTCCACTTTTTTCTATCTATTGATATTTGCTTTATGACCAATTATGTGGCCAATCTTAGAGAAAGTTCCATATGGTACTGTGAAATATGTATATTCCTTTGAGTTTGGGTGGAAGCTTCTGTAAATATGTATTAAATCCTTTTGCCTCATAACCTCTGTTAGACTTCTTATTTCTCTGTTGAGTCTCTGTCTGGTTGACCTATCCAAGGGTGAAATTGGGTTATTGAAGTGTCCCACTATTAGGGTGTGAGAGTTGATGTGGGATTTGAGCTATAGTATTGTTTCTTTTACTTAGATAGGTGCCCTTATATTAGGGGCATAAATATTCAGGATTGAGATCTCATCTTGACCAATTTTTCCTGAGATGAATAAGTAACATCCATCCTGGTCTCTTTTAATTGATTTTAGCTTGAAGTCTACTTAGGATGGCAACCCCAGCTTTTTTCTTGGGGCCATTTGCTCGGAAAATCTTTTCCCAACCCTTTACTCTGAGCCTGTCTGTCTTTAAGGTTGAGGTGTGTTTCTTCTATGCAGCAGAAGGATGGCTTCTGTTTTTGTATCCATTGTTTTAGTGTGCATCTTTTTATAGTTCAATTGAGTCCATTGATATTAAGGGATATTAGTGACCACTGATTGATATTTTCTGTTATTTTTGGTGGTTGTATGTATTTCCTTTCTCTGGGTTTTTCTTTTGTGGATTTATTTATTGGTTGTTGTTTCATGGGAGTATCTGGGATCTTTAGGTTGAAGTTTTCCCTGTAATCCTTTCTGAAGGGCTGAATTTGTAAATAGGTATTGTTTTAGTCTGACTTTGTCATGAAATATCTTGTTTACTCCATCTATGGTGATTTATAATTTTGCTGGGTATAGTAGTCTAGGTTGGCAGCTTTGCTCTTTTAGTGTCTGTATAATTTCTGACCAAGACTTTCTTGCTTTCATTTTTTCCATTGAATACTTGGGTGTTATTCTGATGGGTCTGCCTTTATAGGTAAGTTGGCCCTTTTCTTTTGTAGCTCTTAAATTTTTTTCTTTGTTCTGTATGTTTTGTGGTTTGATTATTATGTGGAAAGTGGACTTTTTTAGGTGGTCAAATCTATTTGGTGTTCTGTAAGCTTCTTGTATCTTTATAGGCATCTCCTTCTTTAAGTTGGGAAAGTTTTCTTCTATAATTTTATTGAATATATTATCTGTGCCTTTGAACTAGAATTCTTCTTCTGTTCTTATTATTCTCAGGTTAGGTCTCCTTATGGTGTCCCAAATTTCCTGATCGTTTTGTATTATGGCATTTTTGGTTTTAGTGTTTTCTTTGACTGATGTATCTATTTCTGCTATTGAGTCTTGTACTCCAGAGATTCTCTCTTCCATTTCTTGGATTTTGTTGGTTATGCTTGTGTCTATAGCTCCAGCTCTTTTCTTCAGATTTTCTGTTTCCACCTTTGCCTCATTTTGTGCCTTTTTTATTGCTTCTATTTCACTTTTTATTTCCTGGAATGTTTCTTTCATTTTTTTTGTTTGTTTTCCTTTTCTTGATTTTCTTTCCAGGATTTGTTCTTCTCTTCCAATTTTCAGTTTGTATTTTCTTCTATTTCTTTAAGGGAATTTTTTTTTATATCCTCTTTCAAGTGTTCAATAATCTTCACAAAAGTGTTTTTGCTGTTGTTTCCTTCTGATTCCTCTTCATTGCTCTGTTCAGGTCTTGTAGTTGTAGAACCATGAGTTTCTTCTGGCATTGCCTTGTTGTTTATATTTCTATATGTATTCTTGCCCTGGCGTCTGTTCATTGCTTCAGTGATTCACAACTAGTCAGCTCCTAGTCAGTTGTGGCTAGAGGGCTTGTGTGTTTCCTGTCTGCTCTGAGCAAGGCATCTGTTACTTCTTTGACTCTGCTCTGGACAGGGGATTGCGTTTCCAAGGCCCCCAGTCCTTGACTGATGATGCAGTTTGCCCTGACACGGCCCAGCCAGGCAGGGCCTAGGGCCTTCTGCTGGGATGAGTCTGGGATCAGACCCTAGGGTGTGAGAGAGGAATTTTCCGGACTGAGACCCAGGATGTGGAATCTGCTTACCTTTGACTCTACTCTCTTATTGTGTGAGTTCACATCAGTGGATTCTGGGAAGGCTCATGGTTTGTTTTTGATTGCTTATGCAACAATAATGGCTAAGAAAAATTTGTCTGCATTTCAAACTTCTGACTGATTACTGGACAATAACTTAAATTTATTTAAATGGATCTTTAGTCTTCAGCCTCTTTTAGTAAGAATCTGTGTTTATTCCTTAATTAGCTGCCTGCATTCTTTTTTATCCTATGAGGTAATGTTTTCTGCTTCTTTGCATAGAAAGATAAAGACAACAGATCCAGCTTGGCAGTTTTCAGAAATAAGAAGTTTTTGAATGCTCATTTTCAGTTACAAATATTTTTTCTTTGTAAGGAAAGCAAGAAACCATAGACTTACATTTTAAAAAGATCCTTAATGGGACAATATGAGGCAACTCTTAAAATCATAGGAAAAGCCCAACAACCAGATCTTATAAAAATAAGAACCAGAGAAACCTCAGGGATGTGTGAGCAGGGTTTGAATATTTTTCCAAGATTCCCTGGTGTTGTATTGGTTTGCCTGTGAACTACAAACAGTTTTGTTATCAGCATGTGTGTGCAAAGGCAAGAGGACAACTTCAGTTGTCATGCCTCTGGTGACATTTACCTTTTATTTGAGACAGAGGTCTGTCATCAGCCTGGAACTCACCAAATAACTAAACTAGTTTGGTCACTCAGCCACAAAGATCCTCAGTACTAGGATTATAAATACATAACAATATGCTCATTTTTTACACAGACAGATTCTGGATTTTGAACTCAGGTATTCCTGAGTATAAGATAAGCACTTCACTGGCTTAGCTATCTCCCAAGGCTGTATAGGCTTTCCTAACTAGACAAACTTTATGAAATCATAGTTCACAATCATTAAATAATTATAAGTTAGATTGTTAAAAAATAACCAAAATTTCATGATCCTTTTAGAAATGAAATGGTATAAAATAGAAGAAAATTCAGAAAATAGAGACAACTTCCTATTAGATTTGGTATTTCAGGTGACTCTTAACTGTAATATAGCATTTGTGGCATTGCACAGACTGTACACGTACTTCGGAATATACTTAATATACATATAATGTATGTAACATGAACTGATGAAAAAAAGAGGCCATTTATTGTAAAGAGAGCAAGAAGTGGTATATGGGAATGTTTGGAGGGAGGAAAGGAAAGGAAGAAATGATGTACACCATATTATAGTCTCAAAATGCAAGCAAAATTAAAAAAAATTATAGAATTTGTTCAAATGAAACATTTATTTTCTTTTAACTGAAAAATGTTTCCAATGGAGGGTCTATAAATCTTAAAGTTGTAAACTTTTAATGGTCTATATTAATATCTCATGAAACTCCCTGGTTTTGAGAAGACAGTCTCCTTTTGAAGTTTTTTTGTGATGTTATCTATACAGATTTCTGAAGTTTATTTGCATATGTTAATTAACATGTTATAATGTTCTTCATTATGACATTTCATATATGTATTTTATATCACACTTACCCCTCTTTTTGTAAACTTTCAGGAATTATTGTGATACGCCTTTGTGGAGTATAGAGGGCTGCTTTGCCTAGCAGTTTCTTATAGTAAATTTCTACCTTCTCTATCACCAAATTTCTCTGAAGTTAGTTATCCTTGAGTCCTTTCTGAACAGAGTCTTAAATACTTCTAGGTAATCCCTATCACATCTGAGATCCATCCCACAGCATCATAGGGGTCACATTGACAGACATCAAGGCACAAACAGCAAGAAGAGGGGCTGAAGAGATTTCAAAACTACATACACAAACCATTGATTTCAGTGAAATGTCATATGACTAAATACAAACATACTATTAAGAGCTGATAGATGAATTGAACATAACTAGGAGAATCAGAGGGTTTTTTTAATTTAAAAAGTTTTTTTCCATATATACCACTGCTCCCCCTCCCTTCCCTTCTTATAGTCCCTCCCAGTCCTCCCTCAGCCTCCCCTCACTCCATCCCCCATCCATTCCCCAAGAAGGGCAAGGTAGTCTCAATATGGGTCAGTTCAATCTGGCATATTCAGTTGAGGTAGGTCTGAGTCCCTCATTCCAATATTAAGGCTGGGTTATGTGTTCCTCTGTCAGGAATAGGTTCCAAGATGTCAGTTCATGCACCAGGAACATAGTCTGATCCTACTGCAAGAGGCTCCACCAACTACTCACATCATTTGACAGCCATCTACCCTTGGAGGGTGTAGTTCCTTTTCCTGAAGGTCCTTCAGTGATTGTTTCTGATTCAGTGAGCTCCCAATAGCTCCAGTCAGCCATCTCTGTGGGTCTCCTCCTCATGATCTTGATCCCTTTGCTCATATACTCTCTCCTCTCTCTCTCTTCAGCTGGACCTGGAGCTTAGCTATGGATCTCGGCTTCCACCTCTATCCATTGCTGGATGAAGGTTCTATAATGACAATTAGGGTGGTCATTCATTTGATTATAGGGGAAGTCCTGTTTAGGCACCCTCTTTACTATTGCTTGGAGTCCTAGCCAGGGGTATCTTGTGGGTTCTTGGAGGTTTCCTTAGCACCAGGATTCTTTCTAATCCCACAGTGGCTCCTTCTATCAAGATATCCATTTTTTCTCCCCCTCTGTTGCTCCTCTATTCAGCCATTTCCTTCTCTCATGATTTGATCCCACCTCTCCTTGTTCACTCTCCAGTATGATCCCAATTTACTCAGAAGATCTTTATTTCCCCTCTCAAGGGGGATCTCTGGATGTCTCTCTTAAGTTCCTTCAGGTCCCAAGCTGTTCAGGGGTTGTGGTTTGCAGCCTGGATATTCTTTGATTTTGTCTAAAATCCACTAATGGGTGAGCACATATCATGTCTATCTTTCTGGGCCTGTGTTATGTCTCAGGATGATTACTCTCCAAATACATCCATTTGCATGCAAATTTTAGGATGCCATTTTTTTTTTTTACTGCTGAATAGTACTCCATTGTATAAATGTACCACAATTTGTTAATTCATTCACCTGTTGAGGAGCATCTAGGATGTTTCCAGGTGCTGGCTATGAGTAATGCTGTTATAAACATAGTTGAGTTAATGCCATTAGGGTAAGAATGTGCTTCCCTTGTGTATATGCCCAGTAGTGGTATTGCTGGATCATTGGGGAGATTGATTCCCAGTTTTCTTTTCTTTTTTTAAAAACTTTTTTTTTTAAATTATGAATAAAGTCATATTTTTTATCCATGTATACAAGACCACCATACTTCTTTCTAAAATGGCTGTATAAATTTACACTCCCATTCCCCATCCTTTCCAGCATAGGCTGTCATCTGTGTTTTTGATCTTAGCAATTCTGACAGGTATAAGATGGTATCTCAAAGTTGTTTTGATTTTCATTTCTCTGATGGTTAAAGATGTTGAGCAATTCTTTAAATGCCTTTCAGCCATTTGTAATTCTTCTGTTAAAAATTCCCTTTTTGGCTACCATTTTTAATTGGACTATTTAGTTTTTTTCCCTATAATTTCTTGAGTTCTCTATATATTTTAGAGAGTAGTTCTCTTTTAAATGTAGGGTTGGTAAAAATCTTTTTCCATTCTATAGGCTGTTGTTTTGTCTTATTGACTGTGTCCTTGGCCTTACAGAAGCTTTTCAATTTAAGGAGGTCCCATTACCTAATTGTTGTTCTTAGTGTCTGTGCTATTGGTGTGATAGTTAGTGAGTGGTCTCCTGTGCCAATGTGTTGGAGGGTATTTCCCACTTTTTTTTCTACCAAGTTCAGTGTAGCTGGGTTTAAGGTGAGGTCTTTGAGTAATAGATATGGATCTATTTGCATTCTTCTACATACTACCCTCTAGTTATGACATCACCCTTTGTTGAAGACACTATCTTTTTTCCATGGCATATTTTTGGCCTTTTTGTCAAAAACCAGGTGTTCATAGGTGTATGAATTAAGGTGAGGTCAGGGTTTTCAATTTGATTTCATTGATCCACAAGTCTGTTTTTATGCCAGTACCAGGCTGTTTTTATTACTGTAGCTCTATAGTGTAGCTTGAGGTAAGGGATGGTAATGCCTCCTGAAGTTCTGTTATTGAACAAGATTATTTTGGAAATCTCAGGTTTTTGTTATTTCATTTGAAGTTGAGTATTGTTCTTTCAAGGTTTGTAAAAAAAATTGTGTTGGGATTTTGATGGGGATTACATTGAATCTGTAGATTGCTTTTGGTAAGATTGTCATTTTTACTAGGTTGATCCTACCTATCCGGAGCATAGAAAATCATAGCATTTTCTAATATCTTCTTCGGTTTCTTAATGACTTAAAGTTCTTGTCAAACAGGTCTGTCACTTCTTTGGTTAGAATTACCGCAAGATATTTAATGCTATTTGCAGCTATTATAAAGGGTGATGTTTCCCTTATTTCTTTTTCAGCCCTTTTTTCTCTAGTATATAAGAGGGCTATTGATTTTTTGAGTTAATCTTGTATTCTGCTATACTGTTGAAGGTGTTTATCATCTGTAGGAGTTTCCTGGTAGAATTATAGAGATAGTTTGACCTCTTCTTTTCTGGTTTGTATCCCCTTAATCTTCTTTTGTTCTCTTACTGTTTTGGCTAAAACTTCAAGAACAATATTGAATAGACAGGGAGGGGACAGTCTTGTCTTGTTCCTGATTTTAGTGGGATTGCTTTGAGTTTCTCTCCATTTAGTTTGATGTTGGCTGTCAATTTGCTGTATATTGCCTATATTATGTTTAGGTATTTTCTTTGTATTCCTTATCTCTCCAGGACTTTTATCATAAAGTAGTGATGGATTTTGTCAAAGGCTTTTCCAACATCTAATGAGATAATCATGTTTTTTTTTTCTTTCAAGTTGTTTATATGATGGATGACAGTCATAGCTTTTCATATGTTGAACCATCCCTGCATCTCTGGGATGAAGCCTACTTGGTCATGGTGGATGATTTTTTTTTGCTATGTTGTTGAATTCTGTTTGCCAGAATCTTATTGAGTATTTTGCATCAATCATGAGGGAAATTGGTCTCTAATTCTCTTTCTTTTGCATCTTTGAGTGGCTTGTGTATCAGAGTGACTGTAGCCTCATAAAACGAATTTGGCAATGTTCCTCCAGTTTCTATTATATGGAACAGTTTGAGGAGGTTTACTATTAGTTCTTCTTTGAATGTCTGGTAGAATCTTGCACTGAAACCATCTCTGGTCCTGGGCTTTTTTTGCTTGGGAGACTTACAATAGCAGCTTCAATTTCCTTGTGTGATGGCTTGTGTTGGGGAATGGGACAGGGTTTTGGACCTGGGGGTGTCCAGCAAGCTGGGTTTTACTGGGACTTCTGGCCTACAGGGGCTTTTTCTGCTTGCCTGAATTTAGGGCAGAGCTGAGTTGGGGTAGGGTTCCAAGGGCTATGACCCAGGGCAGGAGTCCTGGAGACCGGGATCTCTGCCTGGGCTAGGTGTGTTGTCACTCACCTCTTAATCTTTTCAAAGGTAATTTTTTTTGAAGTGAGAGGATTAGGCCAAATTAAAAAGAATAACAGGAGTTATCCAGGCAAAGAAATATGAGGAGTATTCGAGACTGGAGTTACAACATAATTAAAGATCTGGATGTGGGGAACACAGTATTTTCTGGATTACCGAACTGCAAAGAACAAGGTAGGATGACAAGAAAGATAAGTAACAGTTAAATTACAAAAGTGCTAAAAATTAAGAATGCTTTGGAATGGGGATGATGATACGATGTAAAAGAATTATAAAGCTCTTGATGGAAATGACTTTCTTGTTGCTGTCTGCAGAGACTTCTATATACTCTTGTACTTGATGTCAGAGTTAAGTTACTCATATTTCCCAGCTCACAGCAATCATTATCCTATTTGTGAAAGGCTTCTCTGTTTACCTTTTGATGCTTATTATCAAGTTTTCCCTCTTTCCCCTGACTCTTCATTCATATTCCATTGTATCTATGTATATCTGTTTTTATGTACATTTAGAAACAAGCATGTTGTATTTTCTCAAATAGTAGCTTAGTTATGTTTCTTGTTATTTTTATCTAACTCTATTTTTAAGATCTTGTGACACTGTTCTGTATCTCCTGATATACTGTGCTTTTACCCTTTCTAAATATTTTTCTATGGCAATAGCTATTTCATGGTTATTCTCATTGACATTCTCTGTTGAACCAGATGAAAAAAATTCTATCTTCAAAGTTGTTTCAGTAGGCCTTAATGAGGGCTCTGAAGAATCAGACACAAGTATGGTACGGACTGTAGTGATATATCAAGGAAAAAGAGAACAATGGTCATCAAACTCTAATATGCCTCTGAATTCCTCAGTAAACCTTGTAAGACAAACTGCAGGTCTCAAGAAACCCATAACAAGCATACTATTAGGTACCACCTGTAAGTAAAAGTGTCTAGCCATCCTGACTCTGGACCTAGAGCCACCGAGAGAAACCCACCCAAGCCCTAGACCCAGAACTAGTGAAAGAAACTCACCCTGGATCTAAGACCTGGGCCAGTAAATTAAATACTTTATTGCTGAACCCAGAACCAAAAAGAAATGTGCCCTGACTCTGAAACTGTGATGGCATGGATTTATCATACAAAACTATTTCAGGAAAAGAGCATTTAATGCCTGAGGGCAGGAAGGGCCCAGGTCTGAGTCTGGAAAGAATCTCAGGAATGTGCCTGACAGTCAATGAATTCAAAACTTAGGTTTGCACCACCAAAAGTTCACTATTAGATTCAGGGCTTGGGTTCAAGTTGAAAATGTAATCAATGGTTGCTAAACCCCATAATCCTTTGCCCAATCCTGGAATGCCAAGACTCCACTTAATGTTTTTCTTTAAAAACTCCCTGACCTCTGGGCTCATGGCTGAAACCCTCTGCTGTGTCAGAACAAAGGGTTTCATCCTGAGTGTGTAAAACCTGTCCAAAGTAATAAACAGACCCTCAAGTGTTTACATTGAATCCAGATCTCTGGTGGTCTTTTGGGGGGGTCCCTCAACATGGGTACAACAAAACCAGCACCAAAGAAACACACTTTGGCCCAAGAATGAGAGTCAGTGAAAGAAATATGCCCAGGCCCTGAAATTAGGGCCCCAAAGCCCCAAAAAGCCAGTGAAAGAAACATTTCAGCCCGGAAACCAAAACCAAATCAGGATAAAAAAGAAAAAAAATATGATCAATCCCCACCCTGGAAGTCCCTAGAAAGTTCTGCCCCAGGAAGCCCACAGTCACTGCACCCCCCCCCCCCCCCCCCCCCCCCCCCCCCCCCCCCCCCCCCCCCCCCCCCCCCCCCCCCCCCCCCCCCCCCCCCCCCCCCCCCCCCCCCCCCCCCCCGCGCACGTGCACGCGCCGTGCTCTTCTCCCACCCTGAGCTGATGATCTCCTGGATCTTTCCCTCCCAATAAATCTGTTGAATGAGGCTTGGGTGAAGATCTTCTTTCACTGCATCAGTTTCACTTCCCCTCTGCTACTCTCTGTTCAGGGAATGTAACAACTTGGCCTAGCCAGGGAAGGTTCCCTGGGCAACAAGAGTATTACAGCTTTGCTCCCTTAGTTGTTCTTCAACCATGTTGTGCTGCTGCTGCTGCAGTGAAAGAAGATCTTTAACCAGGAGACCAAAGTTAATTTTGTCATTTTAGAACAATGCAAGGAGGCATATGTGGTAAGAAGTTTCCAGGCATGTTCTACTTAGGGTGTATTATCTAAGGGTGGAGATGTATTTGTTCACTGTTTACTAGAAGTACTAATTTTGATTACTTGGACAGAAAATGATATGATTTCTGCCCCTGCTCCCCATTCCTTCCTTCTCATCTCTCAGTGTGTGTGTGTTTGTGCATCTGTGAGTACATGTATGTACAGGTTAGAGATCAGAATGTTCCTCAACCAGTCTCCACCTTATTTTTTTGAGACAGAATCTTTCATTAAATCTAGAGCTTGACAAATTCGCTAGAATGGCTGGCTAGCAAGTGTCAGCAATTCTCCTGACTCTATATTCCCAGCTCTAGGATTGCAGGCATGTACCACCTCACCACCATGTGTGGCATTTCACATGAGTTCTGGGGATCAAACTCAGGTCTTCATGTTTATGCAGTAAGCACTTTAGAGACTGGGGCCATCATACCAGTCTGCTCTATTTTTTTTTTTTAAAAATAGGTGTCTCACTCTTATGTTCACTCTTTGCTTAATGTGGTTACTAGAAAGGCATAAAGGGTACTTTGGCTGGTTTCATAACTTTTTATTTCTGCTTCCAAGACAAACCAAGAAAAATGATCAGACCATCTCCTCCTTTCAGAAGCATGCATAGATGGACCAATGGAACTCAACTATTGTGTGGGATCAACACATCCCTGGGATTTGATGAGCTCAAGCAGTTCCTGTTCCAGGGCAGCTCAGAGGTGAAAGGATAAACCCTTCAGCACAACACCAGAAACTGCAGATAATGATACATCACTAGATATTGCTTAGAATTGCCTTAAGCATAAGATAGAAAGGTAAAAATGACACAGACAAATAAGCAAGTGTTATTCTTAGTGTTCAGGAGCTTCTGTGTTATTGATTTTTAAATGATCAAAATGATGTCTGATCCAAAGAAAAAATGAGGTCTAACTTTTGTATAGATTTTAAATACCTTTCTGTCTAGTCCCTCTCCCTTGAGGCTGCATTGCAAACTCACCTATCTTCTTGAACAGGAAGTAACAGGACATGTGAGTGAAGTGGACTAAAGAGGAAGGAAAGTAGTAACATTTCAGAAATACCATCCGTTTTTGTGTTCCACAATATCCAGACATTTTTGTGTACAGATGCCCTTGTTAAAGGTAACTTGTATACTACATAGCTAGGAGAAGTTTGGGCAAAGGAGGTGAAAACACTCACTTGCAGGGACTGAGGTTTATGCTTGCTCATGTTCAACCAGGTGCTCCAGGCCCGGGAAGCATAGAGAAACCAACAACTATCCAACACTGTCTTCCAAAGGGAAAACATTAGTGCCCCCATCATGTGAAAACAGGAGATGCAATGAACTAAGTCAAACCATCCTGTCTTTGATGCACTAGTATATACATTTTCATGATTCTGCCCTTATTCACTGTTCTGTGAATCTTGGCATATGATTTCCTTCTACTCTGTTCCTCCTAATTTTCATGTTTGAATCCATGCACTGCCAAGCTGAAGTAACTCCCTTTTTCACAAGGCTACCTTGATTTTCCTCATTGGGATATTTATCTAGCTCTTAAAAGATGATTTCTCTATTGACAAAGCTGTGCTCCTCATTATTTTCTTGTTTTTGTTTTTGATACACACACACACACACACACACACACACACACACACACAAAACAGTTGATGTGAAGTGGGGGCTGGAGAAATAGATGGCTCAGCATTTAAGAGTACTGACTGTTCTTCCAGAGGTCCTGAGTTTGATTCCCAGCATCCACATGGCAGCTAACAACTGTCTGTAATTCTGAGATCTGACACCCTTACACAGCTATACATGCAGGCAAAACACCAATTCACATAAAAATGAAAAATTTAAAAAAAAGTTGATGTAGATTGTCTTTCTGTAGCTGTAAATCATCATTGGATAATAAAGGAACTGATTTGGCCTATGGAAAGCCAGTTTATAGGCAGACAGGAAATCCAAGCATAGAAGAGTGGAAGGAGGGTAGAGTCAGACAGAGATGCTGTGAACAGCTGCTGAGGAGGAAGATGTAAAGAAATTCAAGTAAGCCACAGGGCACATGGGAAAAACTAATTAATAGAAATGAATTGAGTTAAGGTGCAAGATCTAGCTAGCAAAATGCCTGAGCCATAGACCAAGCAACATGTAATTAATATTAGCTATTGTGTGACTAGTTGGGACTAAGCAGCAGTGGGGCTGAAAGTGGGTGTGAACCTTGGGGCTAGGTCAGAAAGGCCATGCCAGAAATTCTTGCTATTAACAATATTATTAAACAATAATCCCTTATAACTCACTTTTTAAAAACTTTATTTATCTATTTATTTGCCTTGGTGTTTGCCTGGAACTGGAACTACAGACATTTGTTAGCTGCCATGTGGGTGCTGGGAATCGAACCCGGGTCCTCTGGAAGAGCAGAGGGTGCTCTTAACCACTGAGCCATCTCTCCAGCCCCATAACTCACTTTTTATAGCCACTGGTAATTTCTATTTTATTTTTCTTTCTACTAATTTTTGTATTCTATGAACCATATGTAAGTGGAACCATGCATTTTTCTTTTTGATCTGGCTTATTTCACTTTGCTTAACACCTTCAAGGTTTTTCTATACCAAAGCATATATCAGAATTTCAATCTCTTTTAAAGCTAATATATACACAATGTATACAATACATATAAACTATGGTGTATATATCATTAAATATACAATATATAAATACATTTATATACAATATATGCATATTATATATCAATAGTATATGTATACAATATTTTATTTGTCTATTTATTAAAACATGGTTTGTTTTCATTTTTGACTATTGTGAAATTTTACTTAGGACATTAGTTTATATGTATGTGTTTGAGTGTCTGTTTTAGTTATTATGGGTAATATACAGAATGAGATTGCTAGATTGTGTGGTACTTCTATGGTTATGTTCCTCATTTTTTATTTTGAATTATACAAATAAAAAGGCCAAGCAATAATGTAAGAACTACATATAAGAGCTCCTAGTCAAAGACCTATAGCTGTACCTTCAAACAATTTAGTCTAATGAAGTCAATCCAGCTGCTTGGCTAAGGTCCCTCAAAGTATAGTGTCTACTTCATTAGGTCTCTAACAGAATAACTGAGTTCACATTTATGCTATTTTCTTCTGTTTTGTTTTTGGTTTTGTTTTGTTTTTTAGATTTGTTTTATACAGTGTTCTGCCTGCATGTATGCTTGCAGGCCAGAAGAGGGCAATAGATCTCACTATAGTTGATTGTGATACACCATAAGGTTACTGAGAATTGAACTCAGGACCTCTGGAAGAGCAGCCAATGCTCTTAACCTCTGAGCCATCTCTCCTGCACCTTTTAAAAAAATAACAGCATTTACAGCATATGAGTCTTTTTTTCTGGTTTCAACTGTGGATGATCTGTGACACATTTCTCTTCTTGAGCATATCACTTTTTATATAGGGAGTGGGATGCTTTCACCTTTCCTCTACCTCTTGGTATATAGTATCTATTTTTGGCTATCTTTGAATAGGTGAACACTGAGCATTTGCAGTTCCTTATTTTCTTAGTGTATAGCCTTACTATGGTAAAGACAGTGTAGAATTATTCCAGTCCCTGTTCTTAGAATGTGAACAGAAATTATACATGCCACGTATGGGTATGTATGTTTGTAATATTCCATGTAATTTGTGTGTTTGTCAATCTATTTGGTGAGTGGCACCAGAGGGACCTTAATAGTGAATAGTAGTGCAATTTTTTTGTGGAGGATAGTGGACCAGAAAAAATATAGGACCACAAACGTTCACACAACACTTTGCAGAGAAAGAAATCAACTTATTTTATGAAGCCACAAAGATGACCTACTTTAATATGTTTACCCTTTCAGTCTGACAACCCTCTTAAATAGACATAGACTTCTATTAACTATTCTTCATTACCCCATCACAGTGTCTTAGTGTAGGTACTCACTCTTTGATTAGCCAGAATCTTAGCTATATTCTCCCTGCTTTTTTGGTCACTTGTTTTAGAAGGCATGTAATGCTGACTTAACTCTCTTGGGGAAGAGTATTAATTCCATGCTTGATAATCCATTTGGGGCTGCAAGCTCCACTCTGAAATCCTTCTTAGCAGGCTTAGCAACCATATATAAATATGATCTCCAATAGTTAGTTGTGTCATCCTCAGGTATTGAATAAGTATACATTAAGTTGACTTCGTGTTGCTTAGTTATTTCTTATTTTACAATGATTAGAGTGTGTAACTACTGCTTTTAGTACTATTAGGTCAGAAGTCATTAGCACTCGGGAGTGGGAATTCTGAATTATTCATTTTGTATCTTCTACAATGCCCAACACACTGTCTTATGGACTGAAGCGCTCAGTAGATAATGACTTTAAACAGCCAGACAGCAGGGAGTTTGCCAAAAGGCCTTATCTCTCTCAACTTACCAATGTATGTATATTCATGAAGTACAGAGAGGTTGATACAGTATTAACCTTTGCAGGATGAGAGAAAATATTTTCTAAACTCTTGCCTAGAAACCAGCATGAATCATTCTGTCAAATTATGAAGGCATAATTGTGTACATAGTTATCAAGTATATAGTTTACTGACTTTTGGTAAATAGAGACAAAAACTTTTATATTATGCCATAATATAAAACAGTTCCTACTTATTCAGAAAACTCTCTTGTTTTCCTTTAAGCAAACCAAATCTCTTTGTCACTGATAATCCTGTTGGCCCAGGAAGACACTGATCTTATTTTTATCACTAAAGAGTTTTGTATATTCTAAAACTTTACACAAATAAAACCCACATAGTATGTGCTGCTGTACATCTACTTTAATTCATTCAACTTTAAGCTGATGAGATTTACCCAATTTGTGCACATATCAGCACTTCATTTCTTTCTATTGCTGAGTAGCTAGCAGTCCATTGTGCATACATCTATTTGGTGGAAATTATTCATATTTTTTCTAAATTTCTAGTCAAGAGTTATCATGAATAGGGTTATTACAAAACTGCTGTGGTACCCCAAACAAATCTCTCTGTAGATATATGTCTCTATTTCTTTTGAATAAATACTTCAAAAGTAGAACTGTTGGGCAGATACATTTTCTAACATTATTAGAAACTTGAGTACTTATAAACTCACAGCAGTTGTAGTTTCCTGCACAAACATGTACAAGATTTTCAAAGTCCACATTCTGTAATGGAGTCTGAAAGAGATTCATGAGCCCCCACACCTACATGAAGATCTATAGAAAGTTGATGGTTGATGGCTGCTGGGGAAAGAGAATCAGTTTTCCTTAAGGTTAACCTTGCTCCCGTAGACAGTTTCACATCCAGGAGTATATGAAAACAATTCAGTTACATTGGGTGGAAGGAGAGAGGTGGAGATCAGAGCTCAGAGGAGTCAGGAGTGGATATGATCAAAATAAATTGTGTAAAATTATCAGAGAATTAATAAACTATTATAAAAAAGAAACTAAAAATGAGCTAAAGTGGATGTGACATTTTTTACTCGCAGCAGCCTAGCTCCTCCACAAGCGTGCCAACAGATAATAACAGGAGGAGAGAAACTAAAAGAGGAGTGGACAGGAAGAGAAGAAAATGGAGGTGAAGAAATAGTAGAGATAAGGAAGGGACAAGGGAGGAAAGAAAGGGAATGGAGAAGATGGAAGTAGAGAGCAGGGAAGTATAGGTAGGAAGCTGAAGAAGAGGAGGGTAGAAGAGGCAGAAGACAAATCAGAGAGCAAACACAAAGCATACTCTTTCAGAAGTACAATGATAAATACAAATTATTTTGTATTTAATTTAATTTTGAAATAGTGCTTTGCTATATGCTACAGGTTGGCCTGGAGCTCATTTTGTTGTCTAGGCTCATCTCAAACTTGAAGTCTTGCTATATCAACTTTATGAGCTTTGGGATTATAGGTGTACACCACCACATGTCACCAGCCAGATGTGTACTTGCTCTAGTCTTTCACCAACTTGTATGCATTGCCTTTCAGATGGTGAATATGAGTCAATATTTCTCATATTGTCAAAAGGTTATTATGAGCATCGAGTTTAGGAAGCCAGTAGAATTCAAGGATAATTGTGATGGGAAAATGTAAGAATGATAGACTTATTTTCTTGTTGGAAACTGGTAATAATTCCAAAGTTCTTGTTCATGTTGTGAAACTTGACTTACAGAAAATGTTTTTCTTCTTTTGTTAAAGAATGAAGAATTTACTCATTGGAGGGATAGCAACACAATGATCAGCAAAGGGGAAATAGCCAGTAGCTAGTACAGACAGCATGGGGAGAGAGAAAAAGGAGAGCAGGACATGCATCCTTAATGTCACTTCTGCCCAAACAAGCTCAAAGCTGATTTCATTCAGCAGGAAAATCTAATGAACATTTTTGTGTCATTTGATTTCCAGATCTAGTCTTCCTAGGTGAAAATATGGTTTTTCTGGTGATAATGATTTGAATATAGAAAATTAAAAAGCATCCTAAGGACAGAAAACAGAGGGGTCTTTTAAAAAATCCATAAGAAGTGACTTCCATTATGAATATATGTTTAGTATCTAAATTATTCTTTTTTGAAACAATCCCAAAAGCATAGTTTGAGAATTTTAGAGAAATACTCATCAGCTTTAAACCTAGAAGAAAGTGAATGAGCTGTGTTCTTAGCCTGTCACAGGAGGGAAATTGGTAGTGTAATAGAGGAAATTGATAGTATAGACTCACATTTAAAGAAACATCTGGACTACTTACCAGTAATTAATTTTCTGCAACACCCTCATGATCACTGTCAAGGTAAAGGAGGTGAGTTTCTACCTTCTCCTTCTAATTTAGGCCCTTCCTCTTGTCTATTTGTTATTTTCCTACAATATGTCCTTAACGATAGAATTTGACAAATCTAGTGTGTATCATATATATGGAAAATGTGATCTCTTATAAATTCATCAATTTAATCAGTACTATTGATGTTCTGATGTTGTTTCCTAGTCATAGTTCATGGTGCTACTAAACCAAACCAAACCAAACAGATATGTGTCTTCATACCAGCAGGGGGAGACAGACAATAAAACAAGAAATACGTCAATTACAGAAAAGTGTTAAGATGTGGTATATATGCAGAAGCAAAGTAAAATAATGCAAGTGGGCAGTGTTAGGGGCAGGGAAGGGAATACAATGAGATGATGATGATGATGATGATGATGATGATTATGATCTGTTGCTAGTATCAGTATGATTAAAGCTAGAATTCACCAGGTTGGCAAAGTAGGATCTCACCAGTCCTAAATCTAGCATTCACTACCATGACAACTAAAACTATAAAGCACAGAAACTAAACTGTTTACTTTTAATTATGATGTAAATTGAGTCTTACCCTGTTACACAGTGCACATGTGGAATGATAGCCTGCTCTTATCCTTTTCTTGTAAACAGAATTCCATTCCTAGTGTCCAGCAGTATTTTTCATAACATGGTTTTACTGCTGGCCCAGCATTTTTATATATGTTATGATATCTGAACATTTATATTATTTAATATCTACTATTATCATATAATAGTGACTATTATCATATACTATCATATAATAGTAATATCTACTATAATCATATAATAGTAGTAAACATTTGCCTACTTTCCAAACCTTCACTGTGATACTTCCATTGATAATTTCAGCTTTAAAATGATTTGAAAAGAATTGCATTTGTGTTTTATAGGACATATATAATTTGCAGGTTCAGGAGATATAATTTTTCTGTTTTGTGATAAATTACCTTTTACCCACTAGAAAATACAAAATGTAACTTTATCACTCTAGATAGAAAAGTGTTTATTGCTCCATATTCTCACCAATTCTTATAATGCTATTTTTTTAAAAAAAATTTAGTACTTTAAAAGAAGGCTTTTGTCATCATGTTGTTTTCAATAGCTGTACCTTTGTTTTTTTGAGACAGCGTCTCACCACATATCTCAGTCTATTCAAGAACTTGTGATCTTTTTGCCTCTGCTTCCCAAGTACTTCTTCATTGATTAGATAACTTCTAACATGAAAGCTCTCATTTTTTTCTTGTATTTTTAAACAGGGTCTCTCTATTTGTCTCAGGCCAGTTTTGCTTATTTGGATACCTGGATTACAGATGCCATCACGTC
This sequence comes from Sigmodon hispidus, assembly GCA_004025045.1. Classification (NCBI taxonomy): domain Eukaryota; kingdom Metazoa; phylum Chordata; class Mammalia; order Rodentia; family Cricetidae; genus Sigmodon; species Sigmodon hispidus. Next base: position 50,281 of record PVIH01005941.1, on the reverse strand, counting down.
CAGGGGATCTTAGCTATTTTATTATTTAGTTTTTGTCTCTGTTGTAAACATTTTTTCAGTTTCAATATTTATATTGTTTTTCAGGACAGAGTTTCTCTGTGTAACATTCTTGGCTGTTCTAGAACTCGCTCTGTAGACCAGGCTGGGCTTGAACTCAGTTATCCACCTGATGAGATAGGCATGCATCACCACCACCTTTCCCAAAATTATAATTTTATTTATTGATTTGTAAAAAGATAGCTATTGGAGTTTTGATTTTAAACTCTTCCAATTTGTCACTGACGTTCCCTGTGTAATTTCTAACTGTGTTAGTCACTACCCTAATTATGTAGTATTTCAGTTTTCTTCCTTCCTTCCTTCCTTCCTCCCTTCCTTCCTTCCTTCCTTCCTTCCTTCCTTCCTTTCCTTCCTTCCTTCCTTCCCTCCCTCCTTTCTTCCTTCCTTGTTTCCTTCCTTCCTTCCTTTTGGTTGTTCTTTCTTCCTTTTTTGGCAGGTTCTCACTTTACAGTAAAGCTGTTCTGAAATTCACTATGAAGGCCTAGTTTGCCTTTAACTTGAAATCCTTGTTTTAGACTCTAAGGTCTGGGATTATAGACATACACCACCAGCCTTTATTTAAACACACATACATAAATGTGTGTGCTTGTGTCTATATACATAATATTATATATATATGTATGTGTGTCTGTGTTTGTAAAGCTTAAATAATAGTATTATAGTAATATCTGGATTTTGATTTTTTTACAGTGGTTGATGTAGTACTACTTACTTTCCCCAAAATCATCATTTAATAGTTCCAGCATTGGGGATATTTATTTAGTAATTTATTTACTGTCTAGCAATATAAAAATACTAAAAACATCTCAAGCTAATTGCTTGTAAGAATTATATGAAGTCACTGTATGGGGGACAAAAGTAGAATGCTTGCAATCTCTTGTGACTTACTCTAACATAAATATCTTACAAAAGTGAAATTCCTTTTATGGAAGGATGATATAGACTATCACAATAACTGAAAAATTAAGCTCAGTTCCTGAAGAATTTACATGTGTCTCCCCATAACATTTCAACAAGTAAGAATAGCATAGGTATGAGAAGAAGTTGGTGGGTTTGACAGACATTTTTATTTCTTACAGTACATGTAAGTGTTGCACACTGTATTTAAAAACACAATTCTTTTCTCCCTGTGGATTTTGGAGTCCACTTCAAACAGCTGAGCTGGCGTACTGAGCAGATCTTTCACTGCAGCATCCTTCCTGCTCTCTGTCTTTTCCCTGCTGGCTTCATTATTGAAAATGTGCTACTGTCACATATAAATGATGTTGCTCACTAAGTACGCTCAATAGCATTTTCTTTTCATTCTGTTTTTCTTCCAAATATAACAATAAGCCATTTTGCCTTCATGAAAAAAGATCACAAGCCCCTGTGACTACTCCCAGGCTTACAATATGACATGAGTGGCAGCCCAAGTGACTGATCCATAACCTTTGGGCACTCAGGCAATTAAGTTGTCTGTAAGCTTTGCTGTGCTAGCAGAGTAAAGAAAAATACATGGGCATCTAATTCTGAGTTAGCAAAGCTGTCTTTTCATGATGTTTTATGGAATAAGAATTTTTCTTTAAGAAAAAATTCTATAGAGAACAATGAAAATTATCTATGTCTTTCCATTTGATCACTACAAAACACAAGTTTACATCTGTTGTTCGGCTTTGTCCATGCCTGCAGTGTCCCACATTCAACCTTTAGCATTTGCTTCTACACTTTTTCAACATAGCAAGGAACAGAAGCTAGGAATCTAAATTTCTTGGGCTGCAGATTCAGCTCAGTAGTAGACTGCTTGCTTAGCACTCATAAAACATTAGATTTGATCCTCAACACTGGAAAAGAAAACAAAACTAGAAAACAAGTTTGTAATGCTCAAAGAAAAATGAAAGTCAAAAGTAACCATTGCAAAGGAAATTTGCTATATTTTCATTCCTACAATGCTGGGAGTTGTCAATGATTTTATTTTCCCTAATGAGGCAATAACTCAAGAGCTGGTCCTTTTCTGTCATAAGACAAATATTATGAAACAGAACTGTCATTTGTCTCAGAGCTATGCTTTGTGCAGAGGCGTCTGTGTATGTGCTTGTTAGAAAAAAAGTGCATTTTCTCAGCCAGGAAAGAATGAGCTGTAATAGACTTATTACTAAGTGGTTTATCATAAAATCTCAGTCCTGGAAAAGAACATTAAAGGTCATATGGTTCATTCTCCTGTCTACAAATTTGCTCATTCAAAGCAGAAGGTTCAAGTTAACACATTTTAGAGCTGCTAAACATTATCATTTCCTAGTAAGACCTCTCTTCCAAAAATGTTCGGGGACACATATATTTTTCAAGTTGATTGTCTTTAGAATTTCATGACATTGAGAAAAATTACTCACATCCTGGATGTTCTTATAACATTCTTAGGAAAATGATGTGTGTCCCCCCTCCCTGTAACCCACGAAAATGACTGATTCACTTTCCTGTTGCTTTTGCTGCTATTTACTTGCTGTAGGAAGATAGTACTTCTCCAACTGTCCTGTAGTTGATATTAATGGCCCTCTAAGCACCACACTACCTTGCCTCTACCTGTGTGTAGTTCTCACAACTTTAATTCAAGACAGTAGACATGGCATGTGACTTTCTTTAGCTGATGGAACACTAGAGAATATGACATGAGCTGGTAAAGTGCTTGTGCATTGAGAACTGCCTCTGTTTTTTTTTCATGTGCATATAGGTTTGGTGTGTATGTGTACATGTGTGCATCCATGCACATGTGTATGTATTTTCTTATGTGAAGGCTTATGTGTGGAGGTGCATGTGCACAAATTTTTACATAGATATGGAAACTCAAGGTTGATGTTGAGTGTCTTCTCCCATTTGTTCTCTACTTTATATTTTGATCCTAGGTCTTTCACTTTAATTTAGAACTTGTCTATTGTGTGACCCATTTGCTATGGAGATGACTCATTTCTGTTTCCTAAGCTTTAGCATCACAGATAGGCCATTATACCCACCTTGCATTTGTATGAATGCTGTAGGACTGAACTCCAGTTTTCTGAAGATTTTTGGTAACTCCCATAAGATCCCTTTGCAATATATATGTGGCACATTAGCATCAATGATAACATAGATATATAAGTGTTGTCATCTTAGAACACTTGATTCCAGCTTGAAATTGCATAAAATAATACCAAGAGGAGAATCCCATAGATGAATCCTTTATTTTTCTCTTGTAATCCTACTGACTTAGAAAAAGTCTAACCTTGACTATAGCCAATTTTCATTCTATTTTGTTTTAATATTAAAGAAGCTAAGCCTTGCAGGAAAACAACAACAACAAAAACTTATTGTGACAAATTTGTGCTAGGCAGGCCTTTAACACTATGAACTAATGACATTTTCATTGTATGTCTATTGAAATAAATACATTTGAGACAAACACTTGATATTTTATTACCTTTTCTTATATGTCCATATTCCCTATGTCCATCAACATTTATTGAAATGGAAATATTGGTAGTTGGGGTGAATTTTCAATAACTTTTAAAATATAAGTCTTAGAAAATCGTGTAAACAATATTACGATCAAGATAGAGAACATTTCCATCATCTCAGAAAGTTCTTTCATGCCTGCTTGTAGATATATTTTCATTTCTCTTGAGTAAATAGTTGCAATATACTAGCTGAACCAAAGGATAATAATATTTGCTTAGAACTTACCACAGATATAAGATATAGTAAATTTGCTAGCAGCATGGCAGACAGCTTTATAGCAAGTTTCTCTGACAAATACACAATGGCTTTTTTCTTGCCATTTCAAGTCTGTGTCAACCTCCACTGGGATACAGGTACAGCTCCCCAACAAGGTCTGAATTTCATCTCTTGTAATATACTTACTTCTAAGTTTTTCTTTCTTTGGATATTCTTTTCAGCCCTAGAGATAGTGTCTAGTTCCCCAATCTGATATTCCTCTAGAATATTTCACTTTTTCTAGTAGATTATTCAGTTACTAGTTAGAAATTATTAACTTTAAAATTTTTCTGTCCAAATTACTGATATGGCTACCATCTCTTACTTCAATTTAATTATCAAACCTCATTTTTCTATTGTGCCACAGATAACGCTCTGAAAACAAGACACAATGAGTAATAGAATAACAAGAAAAAATGTGAAATATCTGTCCCTTCTAGTTTCTACTGTTGGTAGTCAAACCAAGCTACATTTTTTTTTAAAAAAAAATAAATGCAATAGTGTAATATCAGGTTTCTCTACTTTTTCATTTGCTTTATCCCCAAGTACCTGCAATTCACCTCTATCTGAAACCAGAAGAAGCTATTTGCTGTATGAGGTTTTTGGCCCAGACTTTCAGGCCTTGACCAGAGGCTTGACCAACAGTCCAGCAGACTGCCAAACCACAGATTACAGACCACAGACCCACAGAAACTCATAGACTCTTACATTAATTTTATGCTGATTGATTGACCTAGGTCCAAGGCACATAACCCATTATTCTTATCTCATTCAGCCATTTGGCATGGTACCTTTTCTCAACAGCATTTCAACTTTTTTCCTGATATCTCGGCATTGCTGTCTCTGCTCTGCTCTGAGATGTTCCCATAGTTTTCTTAGTCTGGTAGCCCCGCTTATACTTCTGGCCAATCAGCTTTTTATTAAACCAGTAGAAGGGACAAATATTTACAATGTACTAACATAATCCCACTACCACTATTAATATAAGTAAATTTGTATTATTATATTTCAAAGTCCTTCAGTATGAACTTCTGGTTTTGTTTAGAGAAGTATGCCATTATAGGGCTTATCTCACCCAATTGTATAAGGACAATTTAGACAAATTTAACTGAAAATGAATAATTTTGTTGAACCTTCAGGAGACTGAGGTACTAAGGCAACCATATAACTGCAAATTTGAGGAAACTCAAGTCCATTTGAAGAGTTATAAGACATAAACTTTTGCTAATTTGAGGCAGATACTGCTGTTTCTCACGTAAATTGGAATGAGCATTTGGTTACATGCGTTTAGTGAATTACTAATGGCCAAGTATAGGTTAGTTAAAAGACATTATACTTTGGTGATTATTTTTCCTAGAAACCTTACTAAGAATTTATGAGGAAGTTCATATAGAATTCCAATAGATCTTCTATTTGATAGATCTAGCTAAGTGGGGGCAACAGCGACTACTCAAATTCTGTTCAATCCACATCATATTCGCTACTTTGTCTAGGTAACAAAAGCCTATGCTTATGTGGGAAAGAATAGCAAAACAGTCTCATTTTAGGGCACCACTGAATACTCACTGCAGCTGGGGAAAACAGCAAATTGAAGAAGCCCTCCCTGCCTCTGAAGATAAGAATAACCATCAGACCAAAGGTACAGAGACAATAGCATTTTCAAAAGCCTTGCCCGCAAGACTCAGAGATATAACACTTTCCTAAAAATGAGGCTTAGCACATCATCAGATAATACTACTATCCCCTGGCCTTACCACAGTGATAAGTATCAAGTTAAAATAATAGGAATATAGAAGTTGAGATATTCAAGAGACATAGACTCTCTGTGGTAGAACAAAAACAGAAAACACATAACCAATAGAAGAAGACATTTAGAAAGTAACCCCAGGCAAACCACTCATAGATATAAACAGAGCAATTTAAGACTTGTCTCTGACCAGGGGTAACTAGAGCAACAATAACAACAAAAATCTCACACCATGACCAGGTTAACATAGACTTATGCTAACAGCTTAGAAGCAAATTTATGCTCATTTCCAAGCATAAAAACATATATTTTGGTATTAATTAGTCTTATACATGTCAATAGCTGTCAGCAGAGAAATGAAGTATGGTGGAAAAATTGGCAAGAATATATACCCTTCCAAGACACAAAACAATCACCAGAACCAGATTCAGATGTGGCACACAATGTAAAAAAATCCAATGGAAAATTAGTATAATTCTGACTAATGGAAAAAGCAGAAAACATTTCTGGAAGAACATCAAAATAATAAGAAACAATCAAATAAAAATATTAAAAAAATAAAAACCAGAGTAACATAAATAAGCAATGTTTTTGGCAATGGCCTTGACTGGAAGGTTTAATTGGAATATCAGAAGGAAAACAGAGAAAATGGTAGATTTAAATATTTGTAGAAATACCACATACCACAAGTAGTGATACATACATGTATGCAATTGTAACACTTGGGATACTGAGGCTGGATGATAATTAGTAAAGATTATGCATTTGGATTGAAAATTTGAGGTAAATTTGAGCTACATATGACTTCCAGGCCAGCCTGGAATACAGATCAACACCCTATTTCACAATCTATCTCTCCCAAAGGAAAGAAAAGATAGTCTAAAATTTTTCAAAGACTAATATTATCAGAAAATAAAAGATTCAAAGAGTATCATAGAATACCAGAACAGAATAAATAATACAACATACAAGCTTATTATATTCTATGTTTTAAAATAGTCTACTGCTACCTTCAAATAAGAAGAAGACAAAGAGACAAGAGAGGGTAATAGAAGTGAATATGAGAAAGGTCCAAGATATACATGTATAAAAATGTCACAATTGGAATTCATTCTATTGTATACTAGTTAAAAAGCAGAAAATGGAAATAATAACTTTTATCAATTGTTGTCTTTATTTTACTGTGTGCCTACAAATTATGTTAGTTTGTTTGAGACAGAGTTTCATTATAAAGTTATTGATCTTCAGCTTGGAATTCTCCCTGCTTAGTGTCCTGAGTGTTGGAATTATAGGTGTTCATCACGTCATACTGATTCACAATGTTATTGATATGCCAGGAAGTAAGACTTAATTTTTTTCTCATTCTCATTAAGTGTGATGTACTCTTAGTAACATTTTCTAATGAACAGAATGTTGAAAGAAGGATAAAACATTGCAGAAGAAGGATAACTCATCAACTCATCAGACCATTTAACCAAATGGTCAAGGTTAATATAGCCTGGACTAAGCCATTGATGTCATGTCCATGCATTGGTGCTATATTGTACTCAGAAATCCACAGTTTCAATCAAATCATGAGATAACTTCAGAGAAACCTGACTTGAGGGGCCTTGTACAAAGTATTTGACCAGTACTCTTACAAAATGTTAAGGCTGGGGTTGGAAGTATAGGTCAATGGTAAAACACTTGCTTAGTATGTACAGGATCCTGGGTTTATTGGTAGGTGGTGAAAAACACAGTCAGAGTCACATAAAACAAGCATTAGGTGACTATCTCCACATTTAAGAGAGGAAGTCATCAATATAGTATATAGATCATCACTATAGATCAATATAGTATCTATCCTGTATTAGATTTTGGCATAGAAAATTTATTATATGGGGTATTTTGAGTAAGAAATGTCATCTATAGGCTCAGGCATTTGAAAACTTGGTTCCCCAATTGGTAGTGCTAATTGGAGAGGTATAATAGACAAGGCCTTGTTGAGGAAGTATGGCACCATGGATGAGATTTGGAGGAATACAGCGTCATCCTACTTCCAGCTGACTCCCTCATTTCATGCTTGCTGTAAAGATGTGATCTGCCAGCTCTTGTTCCTGTTGCCATTCCTGACACTATGGTTACCTGCTGCTGTGCTACTCCACCATCATATACTATTATCCCTTCTGAAAGATGGAACTGGATTATCAAATAAACATCTTCCTTCCTTAAGCTGTTTTCGCTAGTATTTTATCATAGTAACAGAAAAGTAACTAAGACACATTAGTTAAAAAAATAGATGAAATTAGAATAGCTTTAGTGTATACTGTTGCATGAATGCTAATTTTCTAGTTTGGATCATTGTAATGCTAGTATTATAGGAATCTGTAGGAAAGACACACATTAATCCTCTATCATCTTTGCAACTATTTTTTAAAAAAATTATTCTTTATATTTGAAAATTTCACACATGTATACAATGAAATATAATATATACTACATCTCCTCATTTATACTCCCCTATATGTTATCTTACAACTTCATGTAATTTTTTTTTTTTTTTGCCAATCCAGTAAGTCCGATTAATGCTGGCATATAGGCATGGTAGAGGGACCATTCCCAGAAGTATAGAAAACGTACCAGTAATGAAATCCTGTAAAAGTCCATAATTCTATCTCTCCCAGAAACTGACCACTGACATTGACTCTTCGACAAAGGATAGAGCCTGATTATTCCATCTTTGTGCAGATTTTGGCTATCTTGTTCTTGTATGTGTCTTGTGCCTGTACACAGTTACTGTGAGTCTGAGAGCCATGGCACATCCAGAACACAGTGTTTTATAGCACTGCTCTGCCTCTTTCAATTGTTTCTGCCTCTTTTTCTACAGTGTTCCCTGAACCTTAGTGGTGAAGTTAGTAAAGATGTTCCATTTAGAGCAGTCTCTTATTCTCAGTGTTGTGACTAGTTAAGCATCTGACTGTTATCTACTGAACATTTAAGGTTGAGAGCAACCCAGGTCTAGGAGTATAAATGTAAATATTCAGAAGATAATTTGATAACATGACCAATTAGAAAATGAATGAATGAATGAATAAATAAATAAATAAATAAACTAGCTTCTACTTTAGGACCTGCCAAGCCATGAGTTTTTGACTAGAATTTCAATATTAGGCATTGAATTCCCTCCTGTGAAGCAGGTTTTAAATCCAGTTACCCCATGGCAGTATTTCATACCAATATTTCAGCAATGGGAACATCTTACTTGAGAGGTCAGTATTATAGCATACAGATTCCAGCACTGGGTTAGACAATTGATGCTATTTCTCTTCTAGAAGTCTACAAAGTACTTTGTAGTATTATGAAAGCTACCTATCAATTAGGGAGAAAATTTCACAGTCAGTTTGAGATTTTCTGTAGTCAAAGTCTACAATAAGGTCTTCTCATGTAGGGCAATGGCAATGATCTGTATTATTTTGGAAGTCTGGGGTATCCCTGACCAATAACCTATAAGATTGTATCACCAGCCTTGTAATATGATTTTCATGCAATAATCCATGTCTTCTGAGAGTGGTTTTGTCTACCCATATAATATTATTGTGTTGAAATTCATTTTGTATTTTTTTAAAAAAAGTTGTAGTTTGAAATTATGTTACTAATATCATAAGGCTTTTTCACACATTCTTAGTTTGGATTAACCCAGTCTATCAGTTACTTTTCACTTTGCTATAATAAAACACTATGACCAAGGGCAACTTAAGGAAAAGAGAGTTTATTTTGGCTTAAATCTCTAGAAGGATAAAAGTCCATCATGGGGACTCATTTTCATGGTACCAGAAGGTACCATGCAAGCTTCCAAAGTAGGGAAGCATCCAACAGACCTACCCAGATGTGACTGACACCTATGAACCACAGTGACCAGCATGGCATGATTAACCTAAGGATGCAGTGGTGGCATGCATACCCTGTTAGTTACCATCAGTTCTCTAATTGAACTTCAAACCTGATCAGCAAATGGAAAATCATGCCTGGTACTGGATATCTACCCAACTTCTCAGAGATAGTAAAGTCATGAACCTTGGAGGAGAATCTATAAGCACCATTTAAGTAAACTAGCATAATTATCAACTATATTCTAATATTTGTCCTTATACATACAGATAGGTATAGTCCTTATCCCTCGTCAAAAAACTTTTCTTTGTTGTAGACAGTGACCATTATAGACCATGACAATTGATCCAAATACAAAGTTGTAGAGGCCTGCTCCAAATGATACATCTATAACACAACTTCTGTACCTAAGGCTCAGGGGACACTGTAGAAGAGGGGACAGAAAGATTGCAAGAGCCAGATAACAGGAAGATCTGCTCTGAGATTTTATCTCCTAGAAATAACAGGAAAGCTAAATCCATAAAATCCTACAAACATGGCTGCCCAAACATGACCTGTACAAAGATGACACCAACACACATACTAATGCAGAGGGAGGAAAGCTCAGGAGGTTAGTTAAAGAACAACAGGCATACACCAATGACAGCCTATGCTGGAGAGGATGCGGAGCAAGGGGAACACTCCTCCATTGATGGTGGGATTGTAAGCTTGTTCAGCCACTCTGGAATGCAGTATAGTGATTTCTCAGAAAACTGGAAATCAATCTCCACAAGGATCCAGCAATATCACTATTGGGCATATACCCTAAAGACACACATTCACACCCCAAAAGCATCAGCTCAACTATGTTCACAACAGCATTATTTGTAATAGCAAGAACCTGGAAACAACCTAGATGCCCCTCAACTGAAGAATGGATTTATGAACTGTGGTACATCTACACAATGGATTACTATTCAACAGTAAGAAAAAAATGATATCCTAAAATTTGCAGGCAAATGGATGGATTTGAAGTATATCCTCCTGAGTGAGGTATCACAAATCCAGAAAGATAAACAGGGGATGTACTCACTCTTTAGTGGACTTAAAAAAAGAAAGATGTCATTGTATACAAGAGCTCAATGCTAGAACATAGCTAAATGACACAGTGTCTCACTTCTGCATTGATGGCCTCTGGCAGGGGTGTGGGTGAGGAAGGACTTGTTTACTTTAAGAGTCTGGCCACAGGGAGTTTAATTATGCTCCAGTAAGTAAATGAGCAGCATGAATGGGTGTTTTTGTAAATGGGGAGATCATAAGAGTGGGTATGAATCTGAGATGACTGATAACTGAGTTAGGTGGGGTACATGATATAAAATTACCAAATAATAAATATATAAATAAAAAAGAGCTACAAGCATGATTTTCTGACCTTCCCACATGTAAGTGAGAGTGGATTACTTCAGACTGCCCATCATCTTACTATTATTATTTACACCATGTTTCCAAACACTAGCTGCTCTCTTGACTTTATACAGTCTAAACCCATGTGAATTTGCATTTGTGACTGTATACAGCTTTAAATAAAGTGAATTTTGCTCATATGACTTTGTCTAACCTCCAGGATGCCCTCAGAATGTAAAATGTCTGGTGTCCTTAATAAAGTTGGCTATTTAATCAGAGAAAAAAGGAACTACAGGAAACTAAGGAACATTGAGAGTAAGAGAAACAGTCTTCCCTAGAGTAACCAATTGGTTATTAACCAATACCTAATGGTTAATCTTGAGAACACGTACATTCATTTAACATCCAGACCAATCAGATTTTCTTCATATATTTAGAAATAAATATATCAACAATTAATAAAAAAAATACCATGAATTGAAAGAAATGAGGGGTATAAAGGAGTGGTCGTGGGGAGAAAAGGGAAGGGAGAAATGATGCAGGCATATTATTATCTCAAAAATATAATTTTAAAAGTGTTCATGTTGTGGAGAAGTATGACAGCACATGGCAGGCATAGCAACAAGAGCAAGAAGCTGAAAGATCACATATCCAAACACAAACGTGAATCTCAGTAAAAAAATCTGCAAATTGGGGCAAACTAAAGTTTGCCCCTTGTGAGATACTTCCTCCAACAAAGCTGCCCCTCCTTAAGGTTCTGGAACATCCCTCCAACAGCCCTGCCAACTAGATCCAAATGTCAAAATACCTGAACCTATAGGAGTCAGTTCTCATTCAAACCACACCCCAACCATTAGTCCTTCCTGTTCCTGGCCACCCCATTCCTGCTTAATCATTTAACCCTCTCCTTTTTCTTTTTACATATATTCTCCACATTTACATTTCTTTAAGTTGAGTAGTTGGATAATAGGGTTGTGGGGTTTTCATGACAGTCCCAGAGATACTCACAGGGGACCAGCAGTGCTTTCAACATAATAGGCATTTGCATTTTCTTCTGTGATGTCATTAAACTTACAGTATATGTAAATGTAAGATAGTTACATTTTAGCACAATAAGATACTATACCAGATACAGCCAATGCATGTCACTTTTTTCATCTACAAAAACACAGAATATCCACTTTCCCTAACTAATGTCATTGAGTATGCAGTATTTTAATCATTTGATAATTAATTCTATTGAATTTAAGTTTTAAAGTACACATATTTTATAGAACGTGTGAGGATATAAGAATTATGTTGCAAACCAGAGTGGTGCTTATTTCAAGGTAATAGGACTTGTGGGACTCTGACCTGTGAATTGAATGATATGCCTTGTTCAGGGAACAATAATGTTACCTTGAAAGAGTGAGTAATAAACTAACCTTTTTCTTTGATGCAGGCATTCTCTCATATATGAACAAGATGATACTTACTGTCACTATAAGGAAAAACATCAACCAACTACATACATGTTCAATGGTACAATTTAAGCATTCATGTAAAAATTATCATTTTGGAAAGTTGTGTTTACCACTGTAGCTTGATGGCTTCCTGAGACTTTAAAAACAGTTTGTTGATACTGGTGTTCATAGTATTAAAAGCGATTTTTAGACTATAGTGCATAAAGAATATGTCAATTCTGAAGAGCTGTAAAATTAAGTGAAAAACCATTTTCCAAATAACTAATTTCTGATGTTGCAAAGTTAGGCATGAATAAAAAAAATCCATTTAAAGTGAAAAATAGCCTACTCTTGTGTTTGTGTTTTGTGATAAGGTGTATTGATTGTATTGGTGAGTTGAACCTTTCATTTTTTATCCTTATGCTTCTGCATCTCAAGTGCTAGGATTACAAGAAGGTATAGCATGCCCAGCTAGGCCAATGACAGAACACGAATTTCTTGTTTTGAGTTCCATTTTGTAACACTAATAATCCCCCATTTGTACGGTTTTTGTGTCATATCAAAGAGGATATCAACAGATATCAGAAAAAATATACAAAGTATTTTTCTTCTTTCAATTTACATATGCATGTGACATAAAATTTTCTTCTTGTGTGTTAACCAAAAGGAAAAAAAAAACCCAGATCACAGCAGAAGCACATATAAGAACCTAGTTAATATCTATTAACTCAGATATTAAGGGGCTTTTATATTAATACAAATCAAACTCATTAGCCTGTGACTTTATTTTTGCTTTATTTTTCTGTTTTATATGCATATATTCATGTATGCATGTGAGTTTATATGTACAAATAAGTTTGCATTTTTTTCAGTTTAATTTAAAAAATTTATTATTATTTTATTTTAATTTAAGTGTATATTTCCTTTCATGCATGTCTGTATCATTTATGCCTGGTGCCTGTAAAGGCTGGAAGAAGTTTGATCCCTGGAATGGAAGCCATGGGATAATTGTAAGCTGTCATGTGTTTGCTGGAAATTGAGCCTAGTCATAATTCTGAAAGACCATCAAGTATCCTTAAGCACTGAGTCGTCAATCCAGCTCCTCAGTTTTAAGATATTTTTAATTATTAGATTTAATTATTTTATCTTATGTGTGTAGGTTATGTGTGTACTATGTGTGATTTTGGTGCCCTCAAAGTTCAGACAAAGGCACCAGATTCCCTGGAACTAGAATTTCAGATGGTTTGTGAACCACCATGTGGGTGTTAAGACTCAAATCTGCATTCAGGCCAATCAGCTTTTTATTAAACCAGTAAGAGGGACAAATATTTACAATGTACCAAAACGTAATTCCACTAAAACAAAGAGATAACATATCAAGATATATATTTAAATATGTAAAATATTTAAAACATTTAAATTTATCTGTATGGTATATGATTTATATAAGTAATATATAAATATATACATACAACTATAAAAATATACATGTATATAAAAGGTATATATATAGAGAGAGGTAAAACAAAATCTTTCTTGATCTTGTGACTGAGTTGGTTTATAAAAAGTCACTTGCTGTCATTAGACTGGAATTTGGGGGTGGTGATGAGTATGTCCAGTAACTATCTGTAACTAGGGCTGTCTGTAGCTGATTGCAATTCTTAAGGTGTGACTCAGCTCTGAGTTATCAGTCACTAACATTCCCTAAAGAGTATGTGTGTAAGGAGAAGAGCAATCTATATTTCCTACACAGTTGTTTGCTGCCTTTTAGCAATTAAACTAATAGGCATTTCATCATTTTGTCTTTTAAAGCAAATAGATGACAGTACAATGTCAATTCTAATTCAGGCACAGGAAGCTTTAAACTGGAGGAATGGAGAATAGAGTTGAGAACATTGAACAGCTGAACACTGACAGTAAAATTGAGAACACTGAACAAGACAAATGCAGAAAGACATGAAGGAAATAAAGGTCATCTTACTTGGTGAAAGGAGGCATCCACACTATAAGAGTATAACATGCTCCTTGAATAATAACTATGTAAAGAAGGTTGAAAATTAACTGCAGTTGAAAATATGTTATTGTCATCAAAGAACAAAGTATTAGAAACATTATTGATTATCATCACTATTATTGAGATGGGATCTCATGTATCCAGACTTACCTCCAACTTATCATGTAGTCAAGGGTGATATTGATTTTGATTCTTTTGTCCCTATCCCTTAAGTGCTTTGATTATAGGAATGTATCTCTATACTTTATTGTATGTATTTTATTAGAGATCCAACTCAGGGTTTGTGTATGTTGGACAAGCACACTACCAATTAGGATACATCCATAAACTCATTAGACATGTTTTAATGCAAGAGCTAACTAGTGTAAATATAGTAAGTAGAAAAATATAGATAAATATATGAGATATAAGCTGGGGATCTAGAGAATCAGAAATTTTTCTTGATATCCTCATTTATTAACTGTGATGCTTTGCAAGTTATTATGTTCTTATTAGATTTGATACCATTTATGAAATGGGGATAATGCCTTGTGTAATATATTAATGTGGGGATCAATACAGTAAAATAATCCTTGGCACTTAGGAATTAGTGATAAGTAGTTCATATATTTCTATCAGTAGTAGGTCCTGGCCTTCACTATCATCTTAGAAAATGAGTATCATGACGATATCAGAATAATTTGTTACCCCATTCTATTTTATACTCTTGTGTATCTCACAAATGTATTTATGAGGTATACAGGACACAAAGTTTTTTGAAATTTGCTGAAAGACAGTTCATTTCCATTTCCTTGGGAAGTTACTTTACCAAGTCCTAAGAAAATTTTAAATAAATATAGATGTGATTACTTTCACAACCTTGCTATTTGAATGTTTTATAAGCAGCCGCATGTATTATGAATGTACTTATATGTTCTGTGATTTTTCTTCAAGGGATTTCAGCTGTTAAGATAAATAGTCTCACATAAAAAGAAATAGCTCAGTTTCAGCCCACTGTGGCTCAAGTCTACTCTTTTATTAAAGGGTCTATAACTGTTATTGCAAATGACATTATACCTCTGAAAATGGATGGTCAAAGTATAGGTCTTGGTCTTTTCTTTTGTTTTATACAGGGTTTTATTCTATGTTTCAAGGTGATCATGAACTTATTATACACCTCAGACTCCCCCACAATGTGGAATCTTCCTGCCTCAGTCTTCCAAGTGCTTGGATGATACTCATGGGCCATCATGTCTGGCTCAGAAATAGGACACATTCAATCAAGCTAAATCAAGAAAACAAAAACAAACAAACAAACAAACAAAAAACCACATAATATATGTGGAGTTAGTTTTTAATTTTTTCTACTTTATAATATTTATATTTTGAAATAATATATTTTCTTATTATATTGATAAGACATTCCTATAAAAATTTTTAAAGAAAACTGAAAATCCTCTTTACTTTTAATACCAAAGTTTAACTATAGTTCCCTGTCAACTATGATAGCAACTAACTGTCTTTGCAAGATAAACTCATTAAGTCAACAGTAGCACAAATGTTATGAAAACAACAAACAATGTTCAATTTGGCTTTAAGGCCCATTTCATGAGCCACAATTCATGCCTCGCACTATTAACTGTGCCATATAAACATGAATGGCCAGGTCATAGGCAGTAGGGAAGAATCTAATACTATTATTCTGATAAATGGACAAAGTAATAAGCTGTTCCATAAACTGTAATGTTTATACATTATAGATGCAACTCTTCTTCAATAGAGAAGTGTCTTATTGCAGTTGATAGTAACTAATATAGAGATCTACAAGTGGTCAATGTGCAGAGAAAAAGAGTATGGAATGCATAGTTCTAAAGTAGTTCATCTATATCACACCTCATCGCTCCAAGGCTCAGGGATTATTGCCAAAGAGGGGTTGGAATGATTGTACAAGCCTGAGGTAGTATACATTTGTAGTGAAACAGATTTTTTCCAGATATGATAGGACAGTTGCACATATGAACTCAAAGTAGCAATATGCACAACCCCTGCACCATATCAAGCTGACCCAAATCTCAGGATAGACACAGGGTAGGGCTAATGCAGGTAATTGATGGGTGCCCAGGAAGGCAGAGTCAGTTTTCCTCAGCAATGAGGGCCCCTGAGAGGCTTGTATAGGCATGGGTGTATAAGCACTTACCCATGCTCTGGTAGGTGCTTATATACCCACATGTATACAAGCAGCACTAAGTGGACTCAGTGGGTTAAAGACAGAGCACATGAAATTGGGTGGGAAAAGCAGTAGAGGGATAGGAGAGGGAATGAGCAATGGAGTTGATCAAAACACATTTATTATATACATTTGAAATTCTCAAACAGTAAAAAGTTAGCCAAAACTAATAATTTGTTGATTTTTCTGCCAGTCTTTTTACTGCCAGGTAAAGATGACAAGGACTGCAGAGATTACTTGGTCCAACATATTAATTTTACAAATAAAGATAGTTCATTAAAAAGTTGAATTTTGCCTAGTGTGAGTGTAGTAGTACATTTTAGTACTCAGGGTGCAGAGTCAGGAGATACTTAAGCTCAGTCAGTTTTGGTTATACAGCAAGGATTCAAGCCAGCTGGAACAGCCAGTCAGACTTCTGTGTCAAAATTCAAAACAGCAACAGCGAAACAAAATATATGTGAATCTACTTCTTGTCTTATTTCAATTTGTTGAAACAAGAACAAACTATGACAGGAATTCTGTAATTTAGACATATCTATATAATTCTTGAGTTGTGTCATGAGCCTAGGAAAGATCTGGCCTAAAGAACTCGATATAAACCAATTAACATCTAAGACTTTCATGGTTTGCTCATTGCCCCATAATGAAGCTGTTACTTGGAGACCATGAAAGGAACAAAAATGATCCAAGGAGAAAAAGGCAAAATGGAATTATAGATAGAACATGCCTGCTATATTATAAGAGAAAATTGTCAGACTCATCCAGGAATTATCTACCTCCACATCTCTTGGAGAGAAATTAAATGTTTCTATTGTTCAAATTCCTATAAATTGAGAAGTTGAATAAACTGTTACTTGTATCCCCCTGAAAAACTGAACTCATAAACAATGAACCAGTGAAAACACATAAATACACATGCATGCAGGCACAACATCTTTTTTTTCCCATGGTACTGTATATCTTTAAGAAATATTTGTGAATGTTTTCCTAAAACCTAGTAGGAAAGGTGTGGTAGGATTGTTTGTTAGTGGATATGTGTCACTGAAAAGCTTTTCAGTGCTTACTTTGACATTTTGAACCATGGAAATGTACTACTTGTTGAAAAAAATAAGTATCAAGTTCTCATAAAGTTTTAAGAGCAATGTTAAACAGTGAAAGGTGTGGTGGCAAAGTAAAGACAATGTGGAAATTGACATGAACAGCTCTAGAGAATTCACACTATATTTTCACTTCTAGAAAGAAGATTTATCTTCAGAAAAATGACTGAAAGCACAAAAATTCACACTCTACTAGGATTCATTGCAGTCCTTCTTCATACAAGGGAAAATGTGCTAACATTTAAAATCTACAGCAATAGGGTCGTTCCCAGAAATGCATGTCAAACATCTCTGAAGCTATCACAGATCATGCATTTTTGATTTTTTTGAGAGTTCCATGGCTGCTTATAATGTGTTTTGTCAAACCAACCCCTATTGTATCTCCCTTCACTACCTACCTTCTCCCCTCCACTGCATTCCCATCCTAGTTCTCAGGCACTGACTTTGGTACAGAAGAAACGGTTAGGCTACATACTCAGCTTTCTATTAGTTATTTTTGTGTTTCTGAATCAAAATTCTTTACAGAAACAACTTAGTTTAAGAAAGATTTATTTGGATCATGGTTTCAGAAGGTCTAGGTCCACCTTGGTGAGGAAGGTATGGGGAATTCATAGTGGTAAGAATTTTTGACTACCATCATGGCACACCAGGAAACTGAAGAAGTGTGGCTCAAACTAGGGATGCCTAGAAACATCAAAAGCCCATACTTAATGATTTACTTCCAGTAGTTAACCTTCACTTCAAAACATCCCACAGCTTATGAAAATTGTGCCACTGACTTTCAAACCAGAAGCTTGTAGGGAAAGACTTATATTTAAGACACAACTCCTTTGTCATTCTGCTATAATTGTATATTGAGATAGATGTTCACCAAAATTTACCTAGTTTCTGATGACAGCAAAATAACCATCAGTGTTGTTTTGAAAGCCTTATGATCGCCACAAATATCTTAAATTATTACCTTAGCCAAGTATATTGTTTCTTTGTTACAAAGCTTCCACTGGTATCTAAGGCAGTTGGCATTTATGATAATTCATAATATTTATACCCTCATACTAAGCAAAGAAAGTCACCCTGATATAAACAAATAAATAATAAATATAGCAACATAAAAGGAAGCTGGGCTCTGCACTAACTTTCCAATAATATCAATGACAGTGAGGTTTTTTTTTTTCCTGATCTTTCTTGGTCTTAGCCATAATTGTTCTGTCATTATAAGACTTCCCTTATTCTAAGGCAAATCAGAACAATTTGTTACTCTATTGATAGTTGTAATTTCAGGACAGCAAGAAATGAGGAAGTAAGACAGTGAAGCAGCGTAAGCAAATGCAAAGTGATCTAGCCAGTCAGAATTCTGAAAGAATATACTTTATTGTTGACCCAGGCAACTTATTTACAGACAGGCTGCCTCAAGTCACACTGCTCCTTATGAACATTTCTTGGCAGGAGGGATAAAGATGAATGTGTCTGCCACTGTCTTCCTGTCTCCTATTTTTTTTACTGGACATTGTCATTGTACAGAATGTTAAATCCATGCAATTCCATGCTCTGTCATCTTGCCCTTCTGGGGAAACCAAGTGCTGCCTGCTACAGTCTTTTTGAGACTAGGAGTAAGTTGGGAAAGTTATCAGCTCTGTAGACCTGATTAGAACAGGTCTATTCATATTGTAGTCCCATGGCTTCCATTGCAGAGGCAGAATGGAGATTTGTAGATTTGTGTAGGCATCGTTAGCTAGTGGTTAATGCTTACGTATGAGAGTCTAACTGAATCCCAACCCTCACATTTGCAAGCAGTATAATTTTCAACAAATTATTTAATCTCATATGTAAAATGAGGATTATAATTGCAATCTTCATAGAGTTCTGAAATGTAAATGAGATAAGACTTATGTGGTTATTACAAGACTACTGAATATGCGGCAAGTATCCAGTCAAAGATTCTAGTACTTATAATTATTAATTGGTGGTGTTATTTCTTAAAAATGAATCACGTATGTACTTAACCTGTCAAATTTAAAATAAATTTCTTTATTTAATGCTGATAATAATGCCTGCCATTTTTTGAGTAGAAACTATGTATCAGGTGCTATGAAATCAACTTTATGTAGTACTTTGAAAAGAAGTAATTCATGTTTTAGACAGATTGTTCAATTTTCTCACATCTCTATGATTGAAAGTACCTGTAAAGACTTTTAAAAAATGCCTCTTTTATGTCAGTTGAGGTCCTTGTGAAAAATAGAACATTTAAAGTAGAGAAATAAGGAATGTTTAAAAATAATTGTCTGGATAGCCAACTAATTGTACACCTATTTTTTTTTTTTTACAACAGGGAATACAAAGGCCAAGAAAGATTGTGTAGAAGGTGAAGGTAGACTGGTTCAGGTGAAAGCTATAACTACCATTATTGCACAAGAAGAAGATGGTTGGAGAATGTGACTAACAAGTATCCAGAGAAGAATTATCCTTGCACAACGAATCACTGAGCTGTCGCACCTATGAAGTTGATGAACTCTGCTAGGCATTTGTTGAGCTATAAATATCTTCAAACTTTCTTTCTACTTTGAAATCCATGCACACTCACCCTATGGCCTTTCCTGATTGTCATTCAGTTTTCAATCTTATTCTTTCTAGGCCTCTCAGTAGCTGCCAACTTAATAGTCAATCACCTTGAACTACTATATAACCTTATCGTAAGTTGTCTCTCTTACTAAAGGAAGTGGACAACTATATTTACAACTTGAATTTGTGTTCTCTGGGAAGTTTACCCTTCAACAAAGCCTTTCAAGGCCACCTTCATAGGACTATACATTGTAATAGTATGTACCAAGGAGAATAAGACTTCAAATTGTGCAGTTTATTTATATCTTTTCTCGATTTGCTCAACCCAGTAGTGTATATACCATTTCAAATATAAAACAGAAATCTACCATGAAATCCTATTTTATGGAAATATATAGTAGATAACACCCAGATCATAGTTGGCAGCCTCTGATCAGACTTTCAGCTTTCTAAGAGTATCTAGCAGCAGCAGGCTAGATCTCTTAAAAAATAGAATTGTTGGCAAAAGATTTGCTGCCAAGATCTATCGGAAACTTGATGCATTTCTACTGTTTGCTCTCAGACACTTCTGATATGAGTCTGTTGGGAGATAAGACTACTGCCCAAGTTTTACCTTATCCAAGGTCTACTTTAATGTTTTTAAGAAGCAGAACCAAGTATATTTGGCATTAAGTCAAACATCATTACATGAAAGTATGTAAGGATAAACACTTGCTCTCACTTACAGATGAAATATCCCAACACACTCCAGACTCCATACACCTAGGGATGTAAATGATGTAGCCAGTTTGGAGTTTTTGTGGTGTTATCATCTACCCTCTGACATGCATATATCTTGACTGCTTACTTACTACTTACTCTTTCTATTCATTGGGTCTACAGGAAATCAAAATGATCAAGTACTCTCCAGACAAAAGAAAATGTGAACATATTCCTGAATATGTTTAATTCATATTGTTGCCCCTGATGTGAAGGCAAATGTCTTCTGATCATCATTGCTGATAAGAATGACTTAATTTATTTTGTTAGGTCAGTGGCTATAAACCAGGGGTCAGAGAGTCTGTTTGTTTGCTCCTATAAAATTAGCATATCCAGAATCACATCTGTATCTTGAATCATTATCTTACTAAGTCTGTGATTATCTACACTCTTTTCCCACAACCTATCTTCTAGTACTGGCTAAACTCTCAAGTAAAATTAACATAGGAATAGTCATACTGATATTTTCAACTCTTAGATGGTGGCATTTGGTCAGTATCATACTCCATGGAACATTACTCCAATTTAACTGTACTGGTGTGACCTAGGGGATATTCCTAGGACTTCCATTTGACTCTCACTGTTATATGAGCCACAACTTTATGGATCAGGAAACAAGAGTGAATTTGTCCTGTGTGTGTGTGTGTGTGTGTGTGTGTGTGTGTGTGTGTGTGTGTTGTGTGTGTGTTCACTGTATAGTCTGAGGCTAGAGAAACACAGGATGTGGCAATAGCCTTTTTGGATTTGTATCAAGATTCTGTCACCTGCATTCCTTATTAAAGTCTCAAAATCTCCTCCCATAATGTTGCCTACAAAATAATTTTATCAGAGCTTATAGCTCTTTCTGTTAAAGTTTTATTTTCTAGGTTTTGCACTTTTTCATATGGTATTACGGTTACTTTCATTTGAGGATGTTACCACGGCATATTGGATCACTAAAAAGGTTTCATGGGGATCAAAGTAAGGGGTACCATATGTTCTATTTGGTTCTGAAAACAAAACCGCAGCTGTGATTGGAATCATCAATTGTCTGGAGGAGAAACTGCAGAGTTTGCCACCTCCAATAATAGAGGCTCCAAAGTTATTTTCCAAGTGTCTTCCTGCATGTACCTATTGGATTCTTAGGCTCTCATTTAGTAGTTTGCTATCTTGGTTCTCAATTTGATAAGCTGGATATTGGTCTTTGGAAGAGAGGTGTAGGTAGCAAAAAGGTCAGCAAGGGAGGACTTACATGCCCTTTTCTCATTCCCCTTGTGTCTCCCAATCTTCTGCTACTGCTTCTACTGATTTAAATGAATCTTAAGCCAGGTAAGAGATCCCTTAGTTTCTGTCTTTGGGAGGGGAATTACAGAAAAGATTACAGATTGGAGGAAAGTACATTAGAAGTTTAAACGAAGTCATCCAGCAGAACTTTAATTCCTGTGCTTCTCATCATTATGTTCTAAAATGCTGACTCCAGTATACTGTTTTTAATACCAATAGCAAGAGAAAAATGTAGGAGAAATTCCCATTACTTTTATCAGTTTGGGAATTTATTTCTTTGTGACCAGGGAACCCAATTCCACAGTAGCATTTGTTAAGCAGTTTGCAGATGGCAGTGACCACAGAGTGTTCCAAGAAAGGTAATGTTTGTACTAATAGTTTAAAACATAGAGTATCTGACATACTTTTGATATACTGAAATATTGAAATAAGGAAATTTATATGAAAATAAGTGCCAGCATATGTCTATACTAATTTCATGGTTGTCACTAACAATTTATTCAATTAAGGGTTATCAAATAGTATTTCCAACATATAGATAAGCAAAACAAAAACTCATAAATTTTGTGTTATACTAGGTAAGTCATGTAAACATTTTGATGGCTAATTTCTATGTACACTTAACACAAGGTATAGTCATCTGAAAAGGGGGAGCCTCAATTGAAAAATAATGACTTCATAAGATGAGCTACAGGCAAGTCTATGGGGACATTTTGTCAATCAGTGATTAATGGGGGAGGGCTCAATCCATTGTGGGTGATGTCAACCAACACTGTGTTTCATAAGAAAGCAGGCTGAGAAAGAAAAGGGGAGCAAGCCAGTGAACAGCACTCTTCCATGGTCTCTGCATCAGCTCCTGCCTCCAGGTTTCTACTCTGATAGAATTCATACCATAGCTTTCCTCAGTGATAGAGTGTTTCCTGGAAATGTAAATAAAATAAACCCCCATTCCTTGTTGCTTTTGTTCATGGTGGTTTATTCATTACAACACATCTGACTGCAGATAAATGAGGACATTCAGAAGAAAATAGGTGGAAACATGGAGTCTATACAACTCTGAATAACTTTTTTTTTTTTTTAACTCTGAATAACTTTCATTGATGTTTGGTAAACAAAAAAAGATTCATAGCTATTGAGTGGTCTTCTCCCCCTGCCACTTCATCTATAAATGGAATCCTTGAAGTTCATACATTTTTAAAATTTTAATAATTCTTTGAAATTAAAATGTAATCATATAATTTTCCCCTCTTCAATCTACATATGTTCTCTCTCCCCCCTCTTCTTTATGGCCTATTTTTCTTAATTGTTTGCTATATAGCAAAATAACCTTAAACTAAGTGACTTATGTACCTGTAACAAATAAATATGAATCACTTTCTATAATTTGGCTAGCTGTTCTGGTCCAGGTAAGGCTGAAAAAGACTGGTTTATCTCATAGATCATTGTTTCCAGTTCTAGCTGTCAGCTATGTCAGATGAGACAGACAATAAGATGGCCCCATCTCTCTTGCCATGTAGTACAACAGCCTGAGATCATGAATAGTGGCATGAATATAGGATTCCTAAGAACTAGAAAGGCAAGCCCTAGAGTTCAAGTACTTTTACAGTCCTTGCTTATGTCCCATGTGTTACTGTCCCATCAATCGGAACAGGTTGCATGGACAAGCATAGAGTCAAAGTAGATGGAAAAAAAGACAGAGCATGAGAGATGAGATGACTGCAGCCTAATTTGCAAATAACCTTTCACAATTATTAGGGTTTTATAATTATATGAACTTATCCTCTGAGTTGTTCATGTCAAAAGCCTTCAAATTATTTTCTACCTCTCTTTTCCTCATCAAGCATAAAATAGAAAATTATTTAGTTAAATAAAATGCACTTTGTTGAAAATAATTTTCTTAGTCCTTTAATAATGTAACCATTAAACCATTTTTGATAACAGAGTCATTACTCTTTAATTAATTTTATTTAGAAACTGGAGAGAAAGAACATAATTGTCAGAATAAAATATGAAATGTATTTTAAATACCAGTAATATATTTTATTAAAACTATTCAAAGAGGTAATCACCAGCAAATGGCAACATTTAAACACTTAGAAAAATATATTAAGCACTACTCCTGTTTTAAGTGATTGTGT
The DNA here is from genome assembly GCA_004025045.1 of Sigmodon hispidus. NCBI lineage: Eukaryota > Metazoa > Chordata > Mammalia > Rodentia > Cricetidae > Sigmodon > Sigmodon hispidus. The sequence goes on along the minus strand of PVIH01005941.1, from coordinate 26,029 downwards.
GCTTGCTTATCTGAGACTTGACAGCAGGTTAAATAGACTGGTTTTCTAAATGTCTGCATAGTCAATCTACATTTCTTCAAGCTAATTGACTGAATTCAGCAGTTGCTGCCTGCCTCCCAAGGGGGTCACTTTCTCTAACATGGTAAATTGAATGGCACCAAAACATCACACAGTCATATCAGCTGACGCAATCATTTACAGACCTTTTAGAAACCTCCAAATGGAGAAGGTTTCCTACATGAAGAAGTGGGATAAGATATTGCACTGCTGTCAAGCAATTGCAGATACACATTCAAATCAGATCCATAAATGTTTGGGTCCTCAGTTTATTTATTTACAAAGCAGTAACTTGATTTTAATTTCTTCTCTCAATCTGCAGTTCTCTGAATCAAAGTGAGTTCTGCTTATGCATCAGAATCAGCACTCTATGAATGACAATTACAGACAAAGGAACCTGACACAATTGTAGTTAACATTGGAGGCAAGATCGATTACAGCCATTATCTAGAACCATGTATATGAAATATGCTATTTCAGAGACATATTCCTAATTCAAGACAGACAAAATGCTAGAAAGGGTATCTAAAACTTGGTGTGTACTATTTTTAGTTGTGTGTGATTTGCAGTGGTTCCATGTTTGAGCCTTGATGTTTTCTTTAATTGTTAGAAAATACTTGTGCAGTTTCCACTGTAGCACAAATTCTAGTTGGTTTTAATAAAAACTCAGAGCCAGATATTGGGGTTAAGTGTTGAAAGATCAGAAAGACAAAAGAGCCAGCCACTAGAGAAACTTTTTACCTCCTCCAAATCCTCAGGTCGAAAATGAGAGATCCTGTCTATATCAATCCTCAGACTAAATGGCTGGAGATCCTGTCTCCATCTGCTTTATATTCCTGAATCCACCTCCCTAGATAGTGCTGTGATTAAAGGTATGTGCTACCACTGCCTGGACTCTATGGCTAACTCCGTAGCTAGCTTTTCTCCTCTAATCATCATCAGGCAAGCATTATTTGCTAGAACACACACAAAATAGCACCATGACTGAAATGGAATTAACTTGCTTTTCAGAGATCCATAAGCTGAACAGATCAGGAGTCTCTATCATTTTGGGGAGGCAGATCCCTTTGACAATCTGCAATACTTCTGAGTATAGTTAGTCTTTAACACACTGTGGATGTGCACATATGCACACATTGCACACACACATGATTAAGAGACGTCTGTTGTTAATGAAAATTTTGTTTCATTCAGTTTGTTAATTCTAGGAGGTACCTTCCTGTGTATGCAACCTATGTCCTGAAGTATTTTCCCTTAGTATTTTCAGTGTTTCCCAATTATAGTGTATTTTAAATTAATATTTAATTTAAAATAATTAAAATTTAATGTGATTTCAATTGATTTTTTGTGCAGGGTGAGATATGGGTATCTAATTTCATTCTTGTAGGAGAACATTTAATTTTTCCTGTACCATTTGATGAAAAGGTTACTTTTGTCTGTGGTCTTGAAAACTTTTATCAAAGAGCCACTTTTTTTTTTCTCTCTGGATCATCTATTAAATTCTTTTACCAGAAACATAAGCTGGAGAAAAGAAATCATATGGTGATATATTTTATATTTAATAAATCCAGTCTGGAATATCAGAGGACATATCCACCCATAGTCAAGATACTGAGGGTCAGAGAATGGTTACTCAGGACTTTAATCCCATAGCCCTACAGACAGAGATCTTTGTGTGTCTCTGTGAGTTCAAGGCCTAACTACTAAACAGCAATGGTTTATACTTTTAATCATAACTCTAGAAATATGATGCAGAATTGAACCTAGAATTGAAACAACTGGGCAAAGAAGGTATTTACGGCAGGCATAGGAAGACAGAGATTTATTCTGTAGAAGGCAAGGAGCCAGGCTGAGGAATCTGGAAGACATCTCTTACCCTGAGAAATTGGTTGGGTGAGATTTGACTGTGGTCTGTTTCCTCTCTCTGATATCCCAGCATTCCTCTGATATCTGGCTCTGAGTTTTCATTAAATACAAACTAGAATTTGTGATTCGAAAGCATCTTTAACAAATAGTGCTGGGAAAACTGCATGTCCACATGCAGAAGAATAAAATCAGACCTGTATCTATCACTTTGCATAGAAACTAACTTCAACTGCACCAAAGACTGAAATGTGAAATCGAAAATATTAAAATCACTAGAAGAAAACTGGCAGTGCCTTACATGATATGTGTGTAGGAAAGAACTTTCTGAACAGGACTCCATTTGCCAAAGATGTAAGGCCAGCAACTGAAAATAAGACTGCATAAAACTAAAAGGCTTTTCTATAGCTAAAGAAATAATCAACATGGTGAAGTGGAAGTTCACAGAATGGGAATCTTTGCCAGTAATATATCTGAGCAAGGATTAATACCCGGAATATATAATGAACTCAAAAAACAAATAATAAAAAATGAATCATTTGAAAAATGTCTCAGGGACTTGAATAGAGAGTTCTTACAAAAAGAAAACAATGGCTCAGAAATATCTCAAAAATGTTCAGTAAATCTTTCTGTCCTGTCTAGATTTGTGTCAACATGACAGAAATTCTAGTCATCTGACAGAAGGAATACTTGATTGAGAAAAAGCCTGTATAAGGTCAGGAGGCTGTGGGCCAACCTGTAAAGAATGTTTGTAATTAAGTGATTGATAAGGGAAGTCCCAACCCATTGAGGGGGAGGTGCCATCTCTGGACTGGTAGCAGTGGGTTCTATAAAAAAATAGGCTAAGTAAGCCATGATGAGTGAGCCATTAAGCAGCACCCTTCCATGGTCTCTGTATCAGCTCCTGCCTCCAGGCTCCTTCCCTGTTTGAGTTTCTGTCCTGGCTTCCTTCACTGATAGATTACAATGTGGGAGTGTAAACCTAATACACTCTTTCCTCTCAAACTTTTTTTTGGTCATGGTGTTTCCTCATAGCAAATAGAAGCCCTAGCTAAGACAGTTGCAATTAAGGAAATAGAAATCTAAAGAACTTTGAGATTTAATCTTACCTTAGGCAGAGATCAATCAACACATAAACTATGGCAGAGGCAGGTTGGAGAAATTCACTGTTGGTGGGATGACAAACTGGTCCAGAAAGTATGGAAATCAATGTAGAGAACTCCCCCACATCTAAGAATAAACCTACAGTGTGACTCCACTATTCAATTTCTCAGCATGTGTCCAAAGGACCGGACATTCTACTTCACAGATACTTGCTCAGCCATATTCATTGATGCTTGATTCACAAAAGCTAGGAAATGGAAGTAAGCTAAATGTACTTCAGCTGATGAATGGATAATGAAAATGTTGAACATATACACTATGGAATGAAATCATGAATACTGCAGTTAAATGAATAGACCTGGAAACAATCAAATTGAGTGAATAACCAAGAGCCAGAAAGACAAACATTTCATGTTGTCTGTCATCAGAGGCTCCTTTCTCCAATCAGAGGCTCTTCACTCCAAACCTTTATTTGTGAACTGTGGACATATATATCTCAGAGTAACTACAGAAACAAGGAAAATAAAAGTGACCATTGCCAGGGTAAGGGGTGGGGGAGCAATAAAGAAGGGAATATGAGGGTACAGTGTTCTGATTGGAAAAACAGTAAAAACTGGGGCTCCAATTAGGGAGTGGTAATGAGATAAATATGGACAAAGGAAGGTAAAGTAAGAGTAAGGATGTCTGAAAAAGAATCATACTATTAACTATATACCTAAAATAACTATAATACATATATGTCTGTGTATAAATATTCATATATAGTTTAAAAGAAATTTTCTCACCTTGGCTGACAATACTCCTTCCAAGAGCCAAACAACACCTAATAAAACTCCCAATACCAGGCATGAGAAACCCTCTTTGGAGTTGTTGACCTGGGTTTTCAAGAAGACCCTCCAACAAACATGCTATTGCTCCACTCTTGCTTTCCTCCCAAAGGTGGAAGGAAGGTATGTCTTTACTGCTGATAACACCATGTACTTCAGACACAAAAGCAAGAGGCTCCTGAGCTAGAACTGACCTGAAGGCCTTCTTACTGATGACCACTTTTTATGGTACCAGAAGGCACCATGTAAACTTCCAAAGGAGGGAGGTAATCAACAGTCCTACTCCAGACTGTGTGTACCACAGCGATCAACATGGCAATATAACCCTAAGGGTGCGATAGTGAAACATCTATTTTGGTGGCAACCAATAGCTCTTTAATTGGACATATGACCTGTTCAACAAGAGGGCAATTATACCTAGTACTGGACACCAAGCAAACTATCCACAATTAGTGAAGTAATGGATCCTGGAGAAGAACTTCCACTTTTCTAAACAAGCATAATCCCTAGCTACATTCTAAAGATATATCCTTATACCCACAGACAAGTGTAATGCTTATCCCTCATTAAGAAAATTTCTCTTTGCACCAGATGGAGACCATTGCAGGAAACCACAACCAACCGAAATGCAGAGTTATAGAGCCCACTATCAACAGATACATCTACAAAACAGCTCCTGCTTCTAAGTTCATGGAACACTAAGGAAGATGGTGTAGAAAGAGTATAAGAGCCAGAAGATCAGAAAGTTTGCTGTGAGACTATATCATCTAGGAATGTCAGAAGCTACATCCATCAAGTTTCATCAACATGACTGTCTAAATATGAGCTGAACATGAACAATTCACATGCCAAAGTGGGTGGGGAAAGCCCACAAACCCTCAACCCTACACAAAGTACTACAGACAACTTAGGAATGCTGAAAATAAGGGAAACAGTCTTTCCCAGGGAAGAGTATACTAATTGGTTATCTAGCACCAAATGGTTGGCATTGAAATGATGCATACAAGTAACATACAACTATGTATCAATATCTCTAGCCATTAGAAAAATCCAAATTAAAGCTTCTTTGAGATTCTATCTTATCTTACTCAGAACGGTCAGTTCATTGAGAAAGCAAATGATAACAAAAGCTGGTGAGGATGTGGTGAAAGAGGACCTCCTTTTTACTCTTGATAAGAGTATAAATAAAACTAGTGCAGGTATTATAGAAATGGGTGTGGAGGTTTCTCATACATTAAAACTAGAACTATCATATGACCCAGATATAGCACTCCAAGGCATGTATGCAAAGGACTTTACATTCTACTACAGAGATAACATATCGAGTTGTGGCAGGACAAAGCTCCTTCTCCATGCATCAAGGCATTCAAGCATGGGCAATAGGTTCCAAAACACCTGATTCACATGCCAGGGACAGTTTCTGATCCCATTGTTAGGGGCCTCACAAACAGACCAACCTACACAACTGTCGTCCACATGCAGAGGGCTTAGGTCAGTCCCTTGTAGGCTCCCTAGCTGTCAATCCAGAGTTTCTGAGCTCCCACAAGCTGAGATCAGCTATCTCTGTGGGTCATGATCTTGAACCCCTTGCTCATATAATCCTTCCTCCCTCTCTTCAACTGCACTGAGAGCATTATCTAGTGCTTATCTGTGGATCTCTGCATCTGCTTCTATCAGTTGCTGGATGAAGGTTCTATGATGTATGTCAATTAGGGTATTCACCAATCTGATTACAGGAAAAGTCTAGTTCAGGCACACTTTCCACTAATGCTAGGAGTTTTAGCTAGTGTCATTCTTGTAGATTCCTGGGAGTTTCCTTGTCACTTTGTTTCTCCTTAAACCATAAATCATTCACTTTATCAAGATACCTCTTTCATTAATTCCTCCCTCGTCTTGCCCCTAACCTGCTCAACCCAATCTTTCATATTCCCATCCCCAGTCCCAGCCCCTCCATCCTCCTCCTGTCCTCAATTTACCCAGAGTATCTCACTTATTTCCCCTTCTCAGAAAAATCCGTGTATCCCTCTTAGGATCCTTTTAATTTCCTTCCTTCTCTGAGACTATGAATTGTAGCCTGGTTATCCTTTGTTTTACATCTAATATCTGCTAATGAGTGAATACATAATCATGTTTGTCTTTCAGGGTCTGGGTTATCTCACTCAGGATGACTGTTTTTCTAGTTCCATTTGCCTGCAAATTTCATGATGCCATTTTTTTTTCTGCTGAGTAATATCCCATTGTGTAAATGTATTGCATTTTCTTTATCCATTCTTTGGCTGTGGGGCATCTGGATTGTTTTCCAGTTCTGGCTATTATCAATGACATTGCTATGAACATTGCTGAACAAGACACTAATAGTTTTTAAAATGCAGTTTTTATATGTAACAATACAATGTGTAACTTTTTCTGGGAGGTAGAATTTTAAAAGAATATGACATACCTGAGCTGATTTTCAAAAGGCAGACAGAATGAAAGAAATAAGGCCAAAGGTTGTTCTCAGGCAAACCATTACTCTCAATCATTCATATATCCTCTTATTCATTCAGTTGTTTGCTTCTCAGGAAAAGTGCTCCATTCTACTTCCTCCATTTAATCTCCAGATGAGTATAGCTCAAATGAAGCTTTCCCTGTCCCAACCTGATCTTTATATTTTCTTTTAAGTTGCTAGCTTTGACAATCTACTAACATGGAAAACAATGAATCTAGCTAAAAGCCAATGAGGAAAGCTTCCATGATTGATAGTTGATACTATCTTGTTTTTCAGCTTCCCATTTTTCTGGTTTTACTCTCTGGAAGTCAGAATAAGGATAGATGAATGATAGAAAGCAGAGTCTGTGATAGTGCAGGCAGACAGGGAAATGAATAGTGGAAGGCAGGGTCTGTGATAGCGCAAAATCAGTCACCATTTCCCCACTTCCCTGTTTTACATGACATTGCAGGTTCTCCCAGTCAGACAGGACCTTTGTTTCTCCACTTGGTAAATCTAGGCTGGTCTTGCGACCCAGCCAATATAACTCAAGTAGAGGTTTGAAGTCTATACACCAGGATGCTGAAACCATTCTGTGAATGAACTTCAATAGCTTTCTGACTGATGAGAGACACATTTGTGCAATTGGTAACCTTGTTTACCCAACTATAATAGGGCTAATTAAAATACATATAGGTAGGACCATCTTATCCATGTCCTCCTAACAAAGACACTAGCTGGTCACAGACAGAGAACATGTTTAGTACAGTTAAGAGGATCAGCCCAGACTAGATAATCTTCCCAGTCATTTCAAGAAAGGTATAGAAACAATTTATGCTTGTTACTCTAAGCCACTAAATTTTAAGAAGTAGACAACTGAAACAGAGGTCTAGAGTCAGGCAACAGAGTCCTAACTGGGGCCTCTAGTGCATTGCTGTGGCACAACAATGCACAGAAAGTTTGTTTGCCTGACTGAATGGCTTCCTCTACTATCCCTCTTTCTCTTACTAATGGAACACCTGCCAATATAAAGAGGACAGTGATGTGACATGGAATGTATTACAATGAATTTATTTCTGAAATTTTTATTTTGTCCAACTTAGTATTCTTTTTCTCTAAATCTATAATAGCAGTGAAAGGAACAACTTCTTTTCATATGTGCTGCTATATTGTTCAAAAATTGAAATAGTTAAATGTCCATATAGGTAGCTTGTTAGTTTTCATGACACTTTCCATTTAGATTGTAATACTTTCATCAAGAAATGGCTAGATGTAGATGAGTAGCAGAGGAATTGTTGAGAAAACACCATCCTGCTCTATATTTCATAATATCAATGGCCCCATCTATCTCCAGAGAGGGCAGGAGGCAGCAGCCAGAGAGGGTTTTGTAGTTCTGTGAATAAAGGTTTATTACTTTCTTCTGCCTTCCATCAATCAGCTCAGTGTTAGGAGAACTAAAAAAGAAAAACCAAACCTAATCTTTGTGTCTGCTCATAAAATAGAACAGGAAGAATTTCCCTTAGTTGTGACCTTGAAACTAACTTTTTCAAAGTTAGAAGGAACTAGAATTTGATTGGAAGTCAAAACTGGAAGAGAGGAATCTGTAGCTTTGAACCTTAGTGTCAACATTTGTCCAGCTGTTACAGTTGAAATCTTCAAACATTTATGGACATCTGTTCTGTGCTGGGGGCAGAGAAGGTGATGCAGGGAATAGAAGCATGCCCAAGATGAAGTGCCTACTCTAGATTCACATAGTAAAAGAAAATTAGTAATATGCATTGGTGATTTCTAACAGGAAACACAGGTGTTAGAGCCAGAAAACAAGTAAATTCAAACTCAGGGAGGTAAAGATTATTTTTCCACTTTTGAGCTAGTACAACTTAAGAAACATTGATTTTGAAGGGGAACTTTCTTATGTAAAAGTGAGATGACAGCCTCCTGAGACAGGAGTATTTGTCCTAAGGACAAAATCAGAAGTCATCCTTTGAGGAAACCCTGGAGTACTTATTCATAAATGACTCAGTAAAAGAGTAGCAGTTTCGTATCTTCTTAAGCAATGTTTTTTTTTGTTTTATTTTTTTTTTATTTTTTTTATTTTTTTTTATTTTTACGATGTGGGAAGATAATTGTTGGACAAAGAGGAGAGCAGAAAAAAAAGGAAGAAAACTGGAAAATGCATTAATCAGAGCAGAAATTATTAGAACCCAATGAAGACAGAAGGCAGTGGGCCTAAGGCAGAGAAAAAGCAAGGCTCAGCAAGCACTGCTGGCAATACAAGTTAAGACTAAAGATAACCTGCAAAAAGTGATAGAAAGGAGACATGGGAAAGAGGCTTCTTAGGAGGAGGGGGAAGATAAATGCATAAGAAGAAAATAAGAAGATAAAATAACAATAAAAGGTGTCTGAAAAAGCTACAAGGATCACACTATTGACTACCTAAAGACTTGTGATACACAAAATTCTGTGTATAAATATACATACATAGCTTTAATGAACGTTTGTTATCTAAGCTGAAGGTGCTCCATCCAAGAGTCAAAGACCACCTAAAATACCTCTGGTACCAGACCAGAGAAGCCCTCTTGAGTTGTTGACCAGGGATGTCCAAGAGGCTTCCAAAATATATAGTCTATTTTAGTCACTGTTGTTTTCCAGAAGCGGAAGGTACGTTCTTGTTGCTGAAGACACCATTCACTTCAGATGCAGAGCCTTAAGATGGAGGTTAAGTGAATGCCCTGCTAGCTGAGGACTATACTTCATTGTACTTGTAGAAGGCAACACAAAAGTTTCCAAAAGAAGGAGGTAAACAAGCTATACTCAGCTATGATGTCTATGAGCCACACCAAGAACCAGCAAAACATGATAACCTTAAGGATGCAGCAGAAGTACACATACCTGGGCAGTAACCAACAGCTCTCTAATTAGATTTAAGACCTGCTCAACAAGAGGGAAAATAAACCTGGTACTGGAAACCTAGCCAACTACTTAATGCAAGTGAAGTCGTGGTTATTGGAGGAGAATCTACAACCACTGATTTAGTAAACCAGCATAATTCCTAACAATAATCTACGAACATGTGTCCTTATACTCACAGAAAAGTGTAGTCTGTACCATCCATTAAGGAAACTTTTAATAATAGACAGTGACCATTACAGAACACTACATTCAATCAAAACGTGGAGTTTTAGATCCCAGTCAAAAAGATTATTATAGACAAACACTACCACACTATAGGTTCAGGTAGCACTGCAGAAGAGGGAGCAGGAAGATTGTGAGAGCCAGAGGATCAGGGAGTTTGCTGTGAGGTTGTGTCTCCTAGTAATATTAGTAGTTGCATCCATAAAGTCTCACCAACATGACTGCCCAAACATGAGCTGAACACCAATAGACATGCCAAACTAGATAGGAGACATCCCACAAGGCCTCAACCCTACATGACAATAGAAGAGTGCTGAAAGTGGAGAATCAGTCTTCCTCAAAAGAGAATGTGAATGTGTGGGAAAACCCCATCACTTTATCTCCTCCCCAGCAAGGGCAGGAGCTCCCAAGGCAGCTTAGTTCAGCATCCACTCTTGGGCAACTTTTTATTGTTGTTTGTTTTTAAGCCTATCATAGGACAGTACATCATGGAAGCAAAAAAAAAATAACATGAAGAATAAGTTGCTTACTGTATGTGGACAGGAACCAGAAGAATGAAGAATGGAGCCAGGTAAGGACATTCTCCCAATCTTTCCCTGTCTAGGACCAACCTTAAAAAGTTTCTAGATTTTTCCAAAACAGTGATACCAAATAGGGACTCAAAGGTTTTATGTAGTTTCTTTTGTGATGGCATTTTCTATCTCAATCATAGCAGGATTTTGGTTTTACCATTTTATTTAATCTAGAGGTCAGTTTTCCAATAACTTTTTAACATAGTTCATCTCTTTTTATACCTCTTCTTTTTCTAACATTTTAAAAAAATACACAAAGGTTTAAAGAGAAAACTAAAATTTCCCCAAAGTTGTTTGCCAGTAATTTATCAATTCCCAGCATTCTTTTTTGTTTAAATTATTTTTTTATTTAAAAAATTTTTTCATATCCACCACTGCCCCCCTCCCAGTACTCCTCAAGCCTCTCACCACCCCATCCCCCCACCCCATCCATTCCCTAGAGTGGGCCAGTATTCTCAAGGTGAGTCAGTTTATTCTGGCATATCCAGGAATAAAGTCTGGTCCTACTGCAAGATGCTCCACAAAGTGCTCACACCATTTGACTGTCATCTACATTCAGAGGGTTTAGATGCATTTCATGAAGGTTCCTTAGTGGTCATTTCAGAGTCTGTGAGCTTCCAATAGCACCGTGATAGCCTATTCTGTGAGTCTCCTCCTCATGATCTCAATCCCTCAACTCATGTAATCTCTCCTTCTTCTCTTCATCTGGGCCAGTACTTCAACATGGTGTTTAGCTATGATCTCTGCATCTGCCTCCATCAGCTGCTGGATGAAGGTTCTATAATTACCCAGCATACTTAATGTCTATACTGATATACTGACTTTATGACTTTTATTCTCTCTCTCTCTCTCTCTCTCTCTCTCTCTCTTTCTCTCTCTCTCTCTCTCCTGCCCTTGCCCTTTGTGTGTTTCCTCTCTCAATATATTCTTTCAGTTATTAGACAATTGTCCCAGTAAAGATATATGTAGCATGTTTGTCTCTTGTCCTAGATTTAGTCAAGAATCATGCCTTTTTCATGTCTTTTCTTTTTGAATATCATTACCTTGAAAAATTTAAAAATCAGAGGCCTAGGCTGTGGTAAAATTTTTGTCTATCATGTGCAATATCCTGGACTTGATTCTTGACACATACACACACACACACACACACACACACACACACACAGAGACAGAGAGAGAGAAGATATTTTATATAACATTACAATTTGTGTTTACGTAATGATTCATTGTAATTACATTCAGCTAATACATTTTTAAAAGGATTATTGTATAAGTAATATTGAATCTTTGACACATATATGAAAAAAATACCAGGTGTCCTCTTCTTATTGCTGTTAATTTTGTTTACTTACAAAATATATTTACAAAATTTTATCTGCTGTAATGTTATTTTTTTCTACTTACATTAGTCAATGTAATCTGTATTATTATCCTTCTCAAAATTTCAACAGATTTCTTCATAATTACAAGAAATATGATTATCTTTTGATGGTATAGAAGATAGGACATTATCTAGGCCTATTTACATTATAATTCTATCTTCTACCACTTCTCTCCCCTATAAGACAAAACAAACAAACAAACAAAAAAACAATGATCATAGTCACATTGGCTATTTTGGTATGTTTTCAGACATGCTAAATGCATTTTTTTGATGGAACTGTGCATTTACTGCTAGCTTTTCTTGAACCATCCCATTTTTGTTAGACAGTAGAAGAGGAACTTTATACAGCTTTGTCCCTTACTAAATTGAGGACTCTGCTCAAATGTCACATCCTTTGAGAAGCATTCCCAGAAAAGTCTATCTAAATGCCCATCACTTATTTCTGTCATTTTCAAAGTCCTTAGCCTGCTGTATTTTTCAAACATCTATCATCATCTTATTACCATCTCCAGAATGTCTGCATTAATTATTTTCATGTTCACCACATATTCCCAGTAGCTTGAACAGTACCTGGCACATGACATTTCATAAATATTTGTTGAATAATTGAACAAGTGAACAAATGAATTATAAATTTTTGACTTCTAATCTTCTTTGGATTCTTATATTGCTGAGAAATCATTTTAGTTGGTACCAATTAATCTTCCTAATGGCTACTTCAGACATTTACTGTTCCTTTAAAATCTCTGACTCTGTCAGTTCCAAACATAGTCACAAAAATGTTTGTTGTAATTTATTAGCTCCAGAAACTTTAGAATACTTTTCTTTGTGCTCATTTCACTAAAGGATGAGTTGAAATAGGCTTTTTCACCTACCTGTAAAGCTATGGGATTGTCAACACAAGTGCTATAATGTATAACATTTTTAGAAAAAGATACCCCCTTTGTGTGGAAGAAGTCTAGGATACTAGTAAAGGAGGAATGTAATGCTTTAATATAGATTAGTGCGGAAATGCCCTAAGAAATATAGTAAAATAGCTGCTTAGAGTTCTAAGAAAATACTATTATTTGGGTAATTTCCATATATTGTCAATCTTTTCCTTCATACCCCTTATTATCTTTGAAGAAGTACTATTTCTAATGACTTCAATCAATACTGACTTCTCCAGGGAGGGTTACACTATACACTCCACCACTCATTACAACTGATATCATCATGCTCTCTAGAATATTGCTTTTCTTCAACTCTCCTCTGAATACAGACAAATTCAGACTGTCATCACCTTAAGGAAATCTCGTCTTGCCATTGCTATACTCTGAACAAGTGAATGAGAAAATACTTAAAGGAAGAAACTAAAAGAAGGAAGTGCTCATTTGGGCTTCCAGTTAAAGAGGGGACTCATTTCTCTTTAGAAAATTATATGTAGGATTTTTATACACTATATTCTGATCATGCTTTCTATTCCTTTATCTCAGGTCCTACTTAGTTCCTTTCTCATCAACCCCATGGTCTTGCCCCCTCAAACAATCATGCAAACAAACAAAAAGCTAGAATAGAACCATATGGAGAAAAAGAAAAAAAAAACAACAGCAAAGTAAAAGCATTAGAAGCACATTCACCCAGAGATACATGCATCTACAAAGAATCTATAAAAACACAGAACTGGGAAGCATGATGTTTAAACAAGACCAACAAGACAGACAAACAAACAAACAAACAAAGCCCAGCAAAATCATTATGTGACAAAAATTTCTAAGAAGGGATGCATTTCTGGAAGAAATATAGGCCATCACAGCAGGGAAGGCATGGCAGCAGGAGCATGAAGTAGCTGGACACATAGCCTTATAGTGGGTAGACAGGAAATGGGGGTGGACAATAAAGTCTGAAGTATTATCCTCTAATGAACTACATCCTTACAAGGGATTCAGTCTCCTAAAGATTCTACAACCTTCCAAAACAGCATCATCACATAGAGATCATTTGTCTAAACACATGAGTTTATGAAGAACATTTTATGGTGAAACCACCATCTTCCTGAGGTTAAACAATAGAGTATTTATTCTCACCAGGGTTCTGAGGGTAGAAAGCATTTTTACCTACTATATTGTTACCTACTATAATGCTTCTCATTGTAGAAGTTGGTGCTGTTAGCCTTTTGTCTTCCACTTCTTTTTCTTTGTGACAGAATGTCCCTTGCTATTGATTTCCTCCTCATTAATTTTATTGGTGCTTGCTTGATTTTGTTTCTCTTTTCTATTCTAGATCCTCAAATACTGAAATTTCCAATGATTGTATCTTTAGGTTTTTCTTACCTTTTACTTTCATGAAATGCATTTGTTTGTATATAGGGGTGTGTGTGTGTGTATGATTTCTTATGACAATAACTGTTTTACAGTTGTAAGAACTGCTAAATGGGGGATTGGATGAGTCTCAAGATGGACAACCGGGATGTTGCAGGAAAGGCTAATCAATGGTTCGGGATGGCACAACCCAAGTCTGGAAAGATGAATATGAACATACTCCACCAGGAAGAGCTCATCGCTCAGAAGAAGCGGGAGATCGAGGCTAGAATGGAACAGAAGGCTAGACAGAGTCATGCAGCCAGCCCACAGCCCCCTCATCTTGGGGAAATTGCCAATGCACATAATTCCTGTATCTCCAACAAGTTTGCCAATGATGGCAGCTTCTTGCAGCAGTTTCTGAAGTTGCAGAAAGCACAGACAAACACAGATCCACCTCCCAGTGCTCCTCCCAGCATGCCAACACCCAGCACCTTGAAGAAACCCCTTCTGCTCAGCAAGCGAACAGGTCTGGGGCTAGGCAGCCCTCTGGGCCCAGTAAAGAACTACTTACATGCCAAGCAGCTACCTGTTGCACAGCGACCTAGCATTTTCCAATCCCCTGATGATGATGATGATGAAGAGGAGGAGGACTATGAGCAGTGGCTGGAGATCAAAGTTTCACCCCCAGAGGGAGCGGAGACTCGGAGAGTGATAGAGAAGCTGGCTCGTTTTGTGGCAGAAGGAGGCCCTGAGCTAGAGAAAGTAGCTATGGAGGACTACAAGGATAACCCTGCCTTCACATTTTTACATGATAAGAATAGCAGGGAATTCCTGTACTACAGAAAGAAGGTAGCTGAAATCAGGAAGGAAGCCCAAAAGCTACAGGCAGCCGCCCAGAAAGTTTCACCCCCAGAGGATGAAGAGGCCAAGAATCTTGCAGAAAAGTTGGCCAGGTTCATAGCAGATGGGGGTCCTGAGGTAGAGACCATCACTCTCCAGAACAACCGTGAGAATCAGGCCTTCAGTTTTCTCTATGATCCCAACAGCCAAGGGCACAGATACTACCGGCAAAAGCTAGAGGAGTTTCGGAAAGCCAAGGCAGGCTCCACAGGCTCCCTTCCTGGCCCTGCTCCTGCTTCTGCTCCTAACCCCAACCTGCGGAGCAAGTCTACCCCTGAAATCCTATCAGGGGCTGTGCCTCCCATCACTGCCTGCCCTACTCCAGTGGCCCCAGCACCTGCTGTCAACCCCACTCCCTCCATCCCTGGGAAGCCCACCACCACAGCCACTGTGAAGAGGAAGCGGAAGAGTCGATGGGGGCCTGAAGAGGACAAAGTGGAACTTCCACCTGCCGAACTAGCACAGAGGGACATAGATGCCTCACCTTCACCTCTGTCAGTTCAGGATCTCAAGGGGCTTGGTTACGAGAAGGGGAAACCTGTGGGCCTGGTGGGTGTCACAGAGCTATCTGATGCACAGAAGAAGCAGCTGAAGGAACAGCAGGAGATGCAGCAGATGTATGACATGATAATGCAGCACAAGCGTGCTATGCAGGACATGCAGCTGCTGTGGGAGAAGGCACTACAGCAACACCAGCATGGCTATGACAGTGATGAGGAGGTGGACAGCGAATTGGGCACCTGGGAACACCAGCTGCGGCGCATGGAGATGGACAAGACACGGGAGTGGGCAGAACAGCTAACACAGATGGATCGGGGCAAGCACTTCATTGGTGACTTCCTGCCCCCTGACGAGCTGGAGAAGTTCATGGAGACCTTCAAGGCCCTGAAGGAAGGCCGAGAGCCTGACTACTCAGAGTAAAAGGAGTTCAAGCTGACTGTGGAGAACATTGGCTACCAGATGCTCATGAAAATGGGCTGGAAGGAAGGCGAGGGGCTGGGCACCGAGGGCCAGGGCATCAAGAACCCAGTGAACAAGGGCTCCACCACAATAGATGGAGCTGGCTTTGGCATTGACCGACCTGCTGAGCTCTCCAAGGAGGACGATGAGTATGAGGCCTTCCGCAAGAGGATGATGCTGGCCTACCGATTCCGGCCCAACCCCCTGAACAACTCCAGACGGCCCTACTATTGAATATTCTGGAAATACAAAGCCTACTTTCAGATTGGCCATCCCGGGACTATGGAATGTTCTAGCATACATCTTTGCCCATACTGTTGTCACAAGTCTTGTGCTGTGTATTAAAGTCCCAATGCTCTCCTGGAAAAAAAAAAAAAAGAACTGCTAAATGTTTTCCATAAGGCTCTGTTCTTTATATCACACCATGTAACTTGACTCAACAGCAGAAACAATTAGGAGAAAAATATGGTTTATATACAATAAAGTGAAGACAAATACAAACCCATGAAAAAGTATAAGAACCTACATCATTCTCTCATGTTTCAATAACACTATCATTTAAGTGTTTCAGAACTTTCAGAGAAGAGCAAAGGGGTACTAATCCTGCTTTTAGTATACTGTTTTAATCTTGCACCAAATGTTTAATGTGGTCAGTCCCAATCAGAAATATCTAGAAAAAGAAATTGTGGGAAACAGATAAGCTTATGCAAATTATGTATTGAAAAGTTACCACATTGTTCAAAATTACATTTGTTATTTTCATATGAAGAGCTTCTTCGTCAGGAAAGTACACTTTGTGCAACTCTAGTTTGAGAATATGACATCATTAGCCATCTAGTTTACCTGAGAACTTCATTCCTACTATTTTCACCTTAGCCAATCCTGTCTCCCACTACCAACCACTCTTGACACATCCATTAAGTTAGCAAGGCTTTTTAATTCTTACTATCCACATTTATTTTCATCATGAAGCACGGTGTCTAGCTGTACTATTTCTGGTCCATACACTGGAAACACTGATAACATTCTTCTCTGTTCCATTCATCTTCTACTTAGCCAACAGGATGACTTTACTGTTGTCATTTACTCGATATTTTCTCATTTAGAGAATGCATCAAAACTCCCAGACATAGAGATTGAATCATTATTTCCAATTCTTCACTCTACCCAGTAACAGAATTATACTTCTGTACCCTTTATCATCTGCCTTTGCTAATTTTAGCCGTAATGGAAAGACAATATACTATCCCATTGTATGTAACTTACATTGGTCAGACATAGAATATTAGTTCTTATGATATAAGGAAACTTTAAATACATTTACATGGATGGATCCTCCTTTTTGACTTTAGGTATTGGAAGGAGAAATGCATGACCATAAATGACTGCTACAAATTGATAGATTCAGTTCCTAAAATCAATCATGTGCCATCTGAATATAAACCCAGCCTAATCCAAATTGGCTCAACAAAAAACAACTTTGAAAATCTAAACCTCAGGTAACCCACTTATGAATTAGGCTACATATGTATAAGCAAATAGGTTAGTTATAAGCAGACCTGAGATGCATGTATTCCCTTGTCCAGAGCAACCAGTATTATTGTCACATGTCTGCTATTTGGTCTGTTGTGCAGATAGAACGTTGTTGGGACCCTCCCATAATACCTTCAGTGTGAAGCACTGTGCTTTTTCATCTGCTTTTCAAAGTAAAGATTTTGGGTCCATTTAAGGTATGGTCTTATACTGGAAATCAATATTTATTGGGTGAAAAGTTAAAGACACTGTTCAGAGTTTTCCATTTACTTTTCACAATGATCCAATTGGAATAAGTTCTATCATTTTCATTGCTTTACAGAAGAAGCTGAAGCATGGATAAAGTAGCCCGATGGAGCAGGCAGTGAATAACAGATGTGGGATTCAAATCCAGGCAATTTGACATTATAACAACCATTAATCATTGTCCTCAATTCCCAGTGACTGATGTTGGGTTGTTTTGTATCTGTGCTACTGTGCATACCTTGATTAAAACTCTGCAAATTTCATGAGAGATATTGATTTATACTATTTCCTCTCCTACACTTCACCAAGAGCTTTGAGAAGTCAAGGACTCAGTTTCAGGTGTCCTATACATCTAATATCTTGTAAGGTGGCTTGCCTGTAGCTAGCTCTTACTAAATGTTTGTAAATACAATTTGCTATTGAACTGCTTTGTCATCAGTCAAATTTTCATCACAAATTGCTAGAGAACTGGTTCAAATTGCCTTTCTCTGAAACATGAAAATGACACAATATATTTGCAGAGTGATTTATAGAAAATCATGTATTTCATACAGAAGGAAAGGGTACAATGATAAGAAAAAAATTTCAAATTTCCCTCAGGCACTTGCTTCTTAAACATCAATCAAACAGTCAACAAATCTTGACTTAGTGCTCTGTATTCATTTAAAAGAGGCCAAGTGCTTGTACTAGAGGTGGCCTACAAATTATTTTGTGCTCTGCTAGCTGCTGTTCATGTTTTCTCCTCATCTAGTCTTGTTTTATATATATTTGAGTTAGTGAGATCAATGAGAATGAAAAGAAGTTAAGATAAAATAAAAATTTTATCTGACAGCCTTTTTCTGAAAACTTCAATGGCTTTGCAAAGTTTACTGATTCCTAAAGAAGAATTATCATTCTCTTTCATGAAAGTTTGAGATAAAGGGAGATGTTGTCAATCAAAGGAATCAGGACAATTATCATAGCCCTTTAAAATATGAGTTTATCTTCATTGATTATATTGTTTTATAATTGTTGAAGGTAATGAAAATTACAATCTTGAGCTAGATAGGAGTTATACCTGTGAATAATAAGCCACTTTGTTTTTGAGGAACAAAGATCAAGATTGAGAGAATTCACTCAGCAAAGTGAAATAAAAATTTCTGAAGCCTTCAAAGTACAGTAGGAAAAAATAACTCCTCCACCACCTTTATAGAGCTTATATACTAGGTAGGTGCTAAGATTTTGGAGATGAAGTGCAAGGTTCCTGGCTTAAACACTAGCAAAATAAAAACAAAAAACTAGAAACAATATTTATTCAAACTACTGCACCAATAAAAATGAATAGAGGTGGTGGCAAACAATAATGGGAGTCTCAGTCATTTCAAGGTTTATAGCATGTTAGTAGAATATTTTATTTCACTGAAGGTTGTGGATATTTTTCTTTTAGTTGTGGCCCATTTTAAGAAGCTTTGTTGCTCCAGCAAAATTGAAAGAAAAAAGTATTCAATTGAATTAAAAACATTCAGCATATATTCATTCAGGAAACATGGTTGAGATATATTTTCTTTACTATTGACTTCTTACTAGTTCTGTATTCAATGGATAAAAGAGACTTTTGAATGCCCAATGATTTGTTTGACCAAATCTTGCCTGAGTATTAGAGAATTTAAACAAATGTACATTTTTTTAATCAAATGCATTTGCTGTATCAATAGAATGACTTGTATTCCAGATGTGGGAGTGTAATTTAAGAAGAGTAAACGTCTATGTTAGAGAAGGAATATAATGATGAAAAACATAATTGAAGCACAAAAGCAGGGAGCTCTGTACTTTGTTAGTTTGAGTAATTTAAAATAACATTTATATATAAAGAGGAAGTTAGAAGATAGTACTTTCATACAACTTTGGTAGAATAATGGTAGAAAATAAAGAAT
Organism: Sigmodon hispidus; assembly: GCA_004025045.1. Lineage (NCBI taxonomy): Eukaryota > Metazoa > Chordata > Mammalia > Rodentia > Cricetidae > Sigmodon > Sigmodon hispidus. Next base: position 6,786 of record PVIH01005941.1, on the reverse strand, counting down.
GCACAAGAAGGGTACTGTGAAGGCTTACGCTAACAATGAGCATAGGAAGAACTGGTATTGAATCTTAGCGTGCATTCCCATGTAAATTAGGTATCATTCCATTAAAACACATTTTCATCTATTCCAGTGCAATACAAATTATATCCTAGATGTTTATGAATATGTAATGGAAAATGTATCTTACACTTGTCTGAGGACATGAAAATTTTTTCCTCAAATGTGTTACTCCTATCATCTTTTCTTTTGGACTAGAAATCAACATGTGTTATGTCTTTAAATTTGGGTGCAATTGCCTATATAGAATATTACTGTAATTATTTTTGGGTTATATGGGAAGGATTGTTTTGCATCTTTTTTGATTTTTTTTATTTAAAAAGGTGTTTTTTCCATGTATCCCCTTGCTTGCCCTGCCTTCCCTCCTCCCAATCTCCCTCAGCCTCCCGACATACCAGCCCCCCCTCATACTTTCCCCAAGGAAGTCAAGGAGATCCAAGGTGGGTCAGTTCAGTCTGGTGTATCCATTTGAGGTAGGTCCAACTCCCTCATCCCTGTGTTAGGTGATTCTCTGTAGGAAATGGACTTTCACACGCCAGTTCATGCACAGGAACATAGGCTGGTCCTACTCCCCGTGGTTCCACATACTGCCTATGCCGTTCAATAGTCATCTACCTTAGGAGGGTTTAGTTTCTTTCCCTGAAGATTCCCCAGTGGCTGTTTTTGATTCAGTCAGCTCCCAATAGCTCTAGCCAGCCATCTCTGTGGGTCTACTCCTTATGATCCTGGTCCCTTTGCTCATATACTCTCTTCTCTCTCTTCAGCTAGGCCAGGAGCAAGACCTGGTGCTTAGCTATGGATCTCTGCTTCTGCCTCTATTCATTGCTGGATGAAGGTTCTATAATGACACTTAGGGTGGTCGTTCATTTGGTTATAGGGAAAGTCCTGTTTAGGCACCAACAACATTATTGGCTGTCATCCTAGCCAGGGACATCTTGTGAGTTCTTGGAGGTTTCCTAAGCACCTGGTTTCTTTCTAACCCCAAAATGGCTCCTTCTATTAAGATATCTATCTCTTTTTTTTCTCCCTCTTGGTTGTTTTTCTCATTCAACCATTTCCTTCTCTCATGATTTGTTCCAATCTCTCATTGGTTGCTACCAGTTATGATCCCAATTTATTCAGAAGATCTCTATTTTCTCTTCCTAGGGAGATCCCTGGATGTCTCTCTTAAGTTCCTTATGATCTCAAGCTGTTCAGGAGTTGTGGTTTGCAGCCTGGATATTCTTTGCTTTTTGTCTAAAATACATCCCATGCTTACCTTTCTGGGCCTATGTTACCTCACCCAGGGGGATACTCTCCAAATTTATCCATTGCCTGCAAATGTTAGGATGTCATTTTTTTTAACTGCTGAGTAGTAAGTACTCTATTGTGTAAATGTATCACAATTTGTTAATGCATTATTTAGTTGAGGGACATCTAGGTTGTTTCCAGGTTCTGGCTGTTTCAAATAATTCTGTTATGAACATTGTTAAGCTAATGACATTAGGGTAAAAATAAGTGTCCTTTGGGTTTATGCCCAGCAGTGGTATTGCTGGATCATTGGTGAGACTGATTTCCAATTTCTGAAGAAACACCATACTGCTTTCCAAAGTGGCTATATATGTTTACATTCCCACTAGCAATAGGAATCCACATCCTCTTCAACATAGGCTGTTTTTGATCTTAGCCATTCTGACAGGTATAAGGTGGTATACCTCAAAGTTGATTTGATTTTCATTTCTCAAAGTTGATTTGATTTTCATTTCTCTGATGGCTAAAGATGTTGAACAATTCTTTAAGTGCTTTTCAGCCATTTGTAATACTTCTGTTGAGAATTCCACTTTTAAATTTGTTTTTTTAGGTTTTTGGCCTCTAGTTTCTTGAGTTCTCTATATATTTTAGAGAGCAGTCCTCTTTCAAATGTAGGGTGGGTAAAAACCTTTTCCTATTCTGTAGACTGTAGTTTTGTCTTATTGACCGTGTCCTTTGCCTTACAGAAGCCTTTCTTTTTTTTATGGACTTCTTTTTTTTTCTTTATTTATTTTGTATTTATCAAGAAAAACAGTAAAATGAATTTAAAATGCTGAAAAGTTAACAATAACTATAAAGAAGATAAAAATCATAAGCATGACTTATCAAGGGTGATAATACAAATAAAATAGCTACACATATATTTACTTTGTGTTCAGCTTTCCCTCTGAATTTTTTTTCCATCCCTGTATATCCTTATTCAAGGTCCCTTCCCCCTCCCACCACATCAGGTCATTTTTCTTCTCCTCAACTCCCCATACCCTCCCTGGGCAGGGAGCAGACAGTCCTATGGTCCCACTGACCCAATAATGCTTGGATCAGTCTCCACTTCTGGCAAATCCAGTTTTGTCCCCCCTCCCTCAAGAGTGAGTCAGGTTGTAGAAGCCTTTCAATTTAAGGAGGTTCTATTTATTAATTGTTGTTCTTAGTGTCTATCCTACTGGTATTATATTTGGAAAATGGTCATCTGTGCCAACGCATTGAAGGATATTTTCCACTTTCTTTTCAATCAAGTTCAGTGTAGCTGGATTTGTGTTGAGGTCTTTGATCCACTTGGATTTGAGCTTTGTACAAGGTGACAGATATGGATCTATTTGCATTCTTCTACATAGTACTATCACATTATGCCAACACCATTTGTTGAAGATACTATCATTTTTCCATTGTATATTTTTGACCTCTTTGTCAAAAATCAGGTGTTCATATATGTGTGGGTTAAGGTAAGGGTCTTTGATTCAATTCCATTGACCAACAAGCCTGATTTTATGCCAGTATGAGGCTGTTTTTATTACTGTAGCTCTATAGTATAGCTTGAAACCAGGGTTGATTTTGCCTTCTGAAGATCTTTTATTGAACAGGACTGTTTTGGCAATCTTGAGTTTCCTATTATTTCATAGAAAGTTGAGTATTGTTCTTTCAAGGTCTGTAAAAAATTGTGATGGTATTTTGATGGGGATTGCATTGAATCTTAAATAGCTTTTAGTAAGATAGCCATTTTTGCTATGTTGATTCTACCTATCCAGGAGCATGGGAGATCTTTCCATTTTCTGATATCTTCTTCAATTTCTTTCTTCAGTGACTTAAACTTTTTGTCAAGCAGGTCTACCACTTCTTTGGTTAGAGTCACTCGAAGATATTTAATGCTATTTGCAGCTATTATAATAGGTGATGTTTCCCTTATTTCTTTTTCAGCCCTTTTATCCTTAGTGTATAGGAGAGCTATTAATTCTTTTGAGTTAATCTTGTATTCTGATACATTGCTGAAGGTGTTTATCAGCTGTAGGAGTTCCCTGAATTTTTGGGGTTAGTTATATATGTGATCATAGCATCTGCAAATAGAGGCAGTTTGATTCATGCCTATAATCTCCAATGGAAAAAAAATAAACTAGATCAGTAGTATTGACAGTTTCAAACCATCCAGGACTATACAAGGAGATGCTGTCTCAACAAGAAAATTCAATTCTTTTAGGTTTTCTATTTTAGTGGAGTTTAGATTTTCAAAAGATGACTTAATGATTCTCTGGGTTTCCTGAGTGTCTGTTGTTATGTACCCCATTTCATTTCTGATTCTGTTAATTTGGATACTTCCTTTCTATCTTTTGGTTACTTTGGATATCTTGTTGAAGTTCTCAACAAGTCAACTCTTTGATTCATTGTTTCTTTGTATTGTTCTCTTTGTTTCTATTTTATTGATTTTATCCCTAAGTTTTATTATTTCCTGCCATCTACTCCTTCTAGGTGAGTTTGCCTCTAATTGTTCTAAAGCTTTCAGCTGTGCTGTTAAGTCTCTCGTGTGAGATTCTCAAGGTTTTTCACATAGGCATCTAGTGCTATGAGTTTCCCTCTTAGCAATGCTGTCATTGTATCCCATAAGTTTGGGTATGTTGTGGAATCTTCTTTAAAACAAAACAAAGCAATTGTATTCTCATACAATATATTTCAATCATTTTCTTTTTCCTTTCCCAACTCCTTTCAGATACTATCTACCTCCCTACCTCTTCCCAACTTCATGCTCCACCTCTATTTCTCAAAAAATACCCATGTAAAAGAACAACAAAACAAAATCAAATCTGACCAACAAGCAAAAAATAAAAAAGGAAAAGAAAAAGCCTATAAAAGTATCAAAACAAAACTAAAAGTCCACACCAAAGAACTATGGGGTACATTTTGTGTTGTCCATCTCCTGGATATGAAGCCTTCCCTGGAATGTGGTTGATATACCTGATGACATTCTATTATAGAAAACTGATTTTTCCCTTTCCCAGCAGGTAACAATTAGTTCTTGGTTAGGGTCAAGAATTTGTGCTCACTCCTGTCTCTCAGTGTTTGAATTTTGTCTAGTTTGAACCTGTGCTGATCTTGTGTATACTGGCATAGTCTCTGTCAGTTCATATATGTACCAAGCCTGTTGCCTCTTAAAGTGGAAGGGAAATGACACAATGATTAATGTGTCTGGCTATAGACCAGAATATCAATGAATCCTCTTTTGATCACAGTCTTCCTAGGGAAATAAAGCATCCATGAGACCAAGGAGATAGGCCCACTGGTAATCTTGGTCCAGTGAAAAATTTTTCTCCACTGCAGCCCATTTCCCTAATATTCTAAACCACACTAACCTCACAGGTACTGGGTAGATCTACTGTGTAAGACATGGATTCTCTCCTTTTAAGAAGACCTTAAGCCTAATTAGACAGCTGTTGGTTACCCCTAAGAAATAGGTCGGGAGTGTTAACCAAAATGATGTGTGAGAATGTTATATGGAAACCTACTATAATGCAAACCAAGTGAAATATAACTAGAAGAGGAGTTTGAAAGGAGATATGCTGCATGGCTGGACAATGTTACCTCTAGAAGTCATGTAATAATACATTTCCAATGCTAGATATAATATTCCTTATGAGTTGTTGGTCAAGGAGAATCCAGAGCCCCTCCTCCAACAATGCAATTTTTAACATTGCTATTAGTTAGCTACCATAACTAAATAATAAGCCCCTAATGCTGAGAATCCCATAATCCTTAGTTGTGAGATTAGGGAAATCATATGGAAACTGATCTGGAAGTTTCCTTCCTACTGGCAAGCTTTCATAGTGATGTGCGTTGATATGTTGGCTGCTAGGAGAAAAAGGGCATAAACAGTCTTATCTAGGTAAATCTTGTGATCTAAAACACTTATCTTCTGTATAACATGAAGACATGACCACTCAAAGGTACAGTTTAGAGGAAGATTTTTTATGTAGCTATGGGGCAGAGTACATCTAGAAGCATCTGGAAGAGTCCAGAGCAGGAAGAGAAAGTAGTAGACTGAACATGGAGAGTAAAATGTATTAGGCCATAAAGGGAGGAGTGAGAGAGTAGAACCAAAAGAGTAGAGACCAGGAGACAGAAGGCCAAGAGAGGAAGACACAGTAAGATGAAGAAAATTGTACTGGCTGGATCTGTGTGTCAACTTGACACAAGCTAAGTCATCAGAGAGGAAGAAGCCTCAGTTTACGAAATGCCTCAATGAGATCCAGCTACAAGGCATATTATCAAATAGTGATCAATGGGATAGGGCCCAGCCTATGGTAGTTGGTGCTATCCCTGGGCTGTTGGTCCTGGTTTCTACAAGAAAGCAGGCTGAGAAAGCCAAGGGAATCAAGCAAGTAAGCCTCTCCCATCTGTGGCCTCTGCTTTAGCTTCTGTCTCTAGATTTCAGCTATTTGAGTTCCTGTTCTGAATTCCTTCATTGATGCACTGTGATCTAGAAGTATAAGCCAAATAAACACTCCTCATCAAACTTGCTTTTTGGACATGGTGTTTCCTCACAGCCATAGAAACCCTAACTAAGATAAGAACACATTGCTAAGATGGCAGGGTTATATAGTAATGAGAAATTGGGGGAAGGGAAGCCCATGAGCTGTAGAAGTTTAAAGTTAGAGGCAGGATGAGAAAACCTGAGAAAAGCCAGAGTGCAAGCATAGGCTCTGTTAACAAGTACTTCCTATATTTTTTTTATTTATTTTGTATTTATCAAAAGAACAGTAAAATGAATTTAAAATGCTGAAAAGTTAACAATAACTATAAAGAAGATAAAAATCATAAGCATGACTTATCAAGGGTGATAATGCATATAAGATTGCTACACATATATTTACTATGTGTTCAGCTTTCCCTCTGAATTTTTTTTCCATCCCTGTATATCCTTATTCAAGGTCCCTTCCCCCTCCCAACACATCTGGTCATTTTTTCTTCTCAACAACTCCCCATCCCTCCCTGGGCAGGGAGTAGACAGTCCCATGGTCCCACTGACCCAACAATGCTTGGATCAGTCTCCACTCCTGGCCAATCCAGTCTTGTCCACCCTCTCTCAAGAGCGAGTCAGGTGTTCCCACAGTTGGAATGGGGTCCAAAGGATTAGTCCAGGGTGTTTCTGATCCCAAGATGTTCAGTGGTTGTGGTTTGCTGCTTGGGCATGCTTGGCTTTTTTTCTTGTTTGTTTGTTTAGAGACCACTAATGAGTGAATACATCCCCTGCTTATCTTTCTGAGATTGTGATACCTTGCTCAGGAGGATATTCTCCAAATCCATCCATTTGCCTGTGAATTTTAGGATATCATTTTTTCTTACTGCTGAGTAGTATTCCATTGTGTAGATGTACCACAGTTTGTTAATCCATTCTTCAGTAGAGGGACATCTAGGTTGTTTCCAGGTTCTTGCTATTACAAATAATGCTGCTATGAACAT